>JBCEWB010088701.1:0-12552 GCA_039654565.1 Peronia peronii
GGATGGATGGATGGATGGATGGATGGATGGATGGATGGATGGATGGATGGACGGACGGACAGACAGAAGGGCGGACGGACAGAAGGACGGATGGACGGACTAATACAGTGCAAGATGCAAGATATAAAGTATATCCATTCAGGATTCATCAAGTACCATGGGATCACATAATATTTGTAATTGGAGACGAAAAAGCGTTTGCAAGATCAGCACAACTTCGACGCTAAGCTCTGTGTTTGTTTATCACCCACGTATAATTTATCCTGTGCTAGTATTGATACTGAAATGCGTTTTATTACATTTCTAACCGGTTTTTTTTTTTTTTTTTTTAATGATTTTCAGTCCTAAGAATGTAGGATTATCTAGGCTTTAAGTGGCTGCCCAGTTTTTGGTGAGAGGAATTTTTTGGGGTAGAAATTTTGCTCGGAAAGCGGCGTCTCCGCCTACTCTTCATCTGATTTTGAACTGCCAAAGATCGTTAACCGTGCGTAATGTATACAGGGGACCTCAGAAATATACTCATCCTTGTCTGAGAAGGCTCGACGTCTGGATTCCCTGTCCAAGAAGCCAAGGGATCGTTGAGTGATTGAAAAAATGCAGGTTTTAAGTCTTCGAATCTTTCCCATCCCCCGATGGCAGGATCCACGAGTCGAACTGCGACTCACGAGGCGAGTACAGTGTACACCACGCGTGGAACAGACGCCAAAGCACATGGCCACGGTGACCCCTTTGAGCCGGCTTGGCGAGTCGTTTCGTTTCTGTTTTCTTAGCGCTTGACAGAGCGATACAGTTTGTATAAGGCATAGTACATGACTATAGATGATAGTGCTATAAATCACACAGATGGGCGTGGAAACTTGATGACGGATATGTCTGGTTGGAGACTTGTTTCGCCGTCGTTGGATGATTATACGTCTGTTTGGCCTAGATCTAGTGGATTCTTTGTTAAAGAATGTATGTGGTAATATTTTATAATTCTTGGCGTTTCTTAGCACGACCATTCCCCCCCCCCTCCCTCCCCAAACACATTCCCATGTCCTTGTTCCCTTCACCAAAGTTTTGCTTTCTGTTATGCTGATTCTGAGAATGTATTTGTCTCTTTCTTTTTTGTTTTGTAAAACTGACATTAAAATTTTCCCTTAATTTCTTTATCTTCTTATCTGTCTCTCATCCACTTTAACACTCCAATAGACACCCTAATGAATGACAGACAGGCTGTCAGACAGACCAGCAGGCAGGCAGGCAGAAAGATAGACAGGCAGAAAAGAATCAAACAAGTAGACAGGCAGATAGAAAAATAAGCAGGCAGATACAGAGAAGAGAGGGTAAAGAGACTGAGCGAATAGCAAACAGGCAGGCCAACAAACAGACAAAGAAGGAGGTAGACAAACAGACAGACAGAAAAGCAGATAGAAAAATGGGCAGGTAGATACATAGAAGAGAAGGGTGAGAGATCCAATGAATAACAAACAGGCAGATAAGCAGACAGTCAGAGAAGCAGGCAGGCAGATAGACAGACAGACAGACATAGATTCAGACTGACAAGGAGGTAAGCAAACAGACAGGCAGATAGAAAAATAGGCAGGTAGATTAGGAGAGAAAGCAGATAGAAAAATAAGCAGGCAGATACAGAGAGGAGAGGGCAAAGAGACTGAGCGAATAGCAAACAGGCAGGCCAACAAACAGACAAAGAAGGAGGTAGACAAACAGACAGACAGAAAAGCAGATAGAAAAATGGGCAGGTAGATACATAGAAGAGAAGGGTGAGAGATCCAATGAATAACAAACAGGCAGATAAGCAGACAGTCAGAGAAGCAGGCAGGCAGATAGACAGACAGACAGACATAGATTCAGACTGACAAGGAGGTAAGCAAACAGACAGGCAGATAGAAAAATAGGCAAGTAGATTCTGAGGAGAGAAAGCAGAGAGAGAGAGTGAGAGAGACAGAAGATTATCGTAGATCATAGTAATTAGTGCCCTTAGGGCAGTAGCGCCCTAGGATGTGTTGTCAAAAGTTAAAGCGCAGACCATCCCGACACAGGGATGTAACCTCATACTATCTATTTCAGCAAAACATTTTGACTGTTTACTGCCATGAGCTTTTTTTTTTTTTAATCCTCCACGAATATTTTTCTTCTCTTTTCTCTCTCTCTCACTCTCTTTCTCTCTCTCTCTTGTTTTATCTTTTTTTTTTTTTTGGTAAAGACTCTTCAACTTTTATAAAAATTTTACTGCAAGAATATGTCTGAGGCTCGATATTCTGGCTTAACGCAGAGGCCCACTCTGCCTCTGTGCATGTCAGCATACGGATTATATACTTCGTTGCCGCTGACAGAACATGACATCCTCACACTGGCCAGTGTTAGAATTGAAAAAAAAAAAAAAAAGCCATGATGGACAGACAGTAGAGTCATAATGATGGACAATGAAGTCACTGATAGTGTCAGCTCAAAGTAATCACGTTGGTGTCAGCTCAAATTCGTCTCAGATTAGTCACGTTGGTGTCCGCGCAAATTAATCACTGATGGTGCCAAACCACTGTTATTCTGTAGGCTCAATGTAATCTCCGTGTGTCAAAACTAATTACATATAGGATTACAGCTGATGATAATCATGGTTTCTTCCTTGAGGCTCACGGCCCCGCCCTTTCCACACCCATATTGTACCAAAACACCATGTTCAGTGCAACACACACACATCCCTCTTCACAAGGCACACACGTATGCATACTTTTTTTACGGGGATGATACACGTCTGTGTTTACCATCATTGCCACATGGCGTGGGATAGAGGGACAAGCCCTCATAGTGAGAAAGTTTGCAGCCTGAGTCATTGTCTGAGCTACATGAGAAATTAAAAGTGTTTGTTGTTTGTTTGTTTGTTTTTAATGCCATCTACTTGAGGAATTGCATAGATGTAAATGAGGCTATGACAGAAAATTGAGAATTTTTGTCAACTATCTATCACGTTATCTTTTTTTATTGGTATTGTCTCTTTCTTGCGCACAGGAGGAAAATGTGTACGCAGGACACACTATAGAAATGAAAAAAATTGAGACACCTATGAGCAAGAAAAATCAAAATTTCAATAAAAAACAAAAAGTGATGTGTAGCCAGTTGACAGAAACTCACGACCTTTTGTCAGAGCGTCAAACACATACATGTATCTTTATCACAAGAAAGATCAGATGGTTTACTCCACAGGATATCTTGTGGTTTCAATTTTTTTTTTGCCTGTTGCATTGAATGCAGATTATATGCATTGCATACTTGAACAAGAGTGAGATCAGATTATTTATTGCATAAAAAGTACAGTCATAGAGTGTTACATGATAATTTTTTACCCAGCGGATTTGATGCAGAGTATGTAATGAAGATGTACTTCATGTTACACAGTGTGTGAGTGAGCATTTGACTAGTGGGAACAACAGGTCGATATATGCTGGCTTTGATTCGATGCACGTAGTCGCCTGCACATGATATCGATGCACATCATACGGCGTGGCTCATGGGGAAGACAACAGGCTTATCCACGGCACTGGTTATTCCACCCTCTGTAAGTAAGAATTGTTGGCATTTAAACACGCGGAAAATCAATGATTCTGTTCGTGGCTTAATGGGTAACTTAATGACACCACACACTCATGTTAAACACTGTCACGGCAGATGTATTTTGCTTTATCTTTTTAGCGTGGCTGTGATAAAATTGTCTCTCTCAAGGATGGGATGTCGTAAAAGCTGTAGTAAGGAAGAATTATTCGCCAGGAAAATTAAACGCATTTAACACTTCTAAAGCAACAGAGATACGTAGCTTGAGGTAATTACGATATTCAGCCAGATCTAGTAAAAAGACATTTACAAATGAGGAGTCCATGCCAAAAACAAAAATGCGGAATCACTAATTATTTTGTTAGTTAAATTTCCTGCGTTTTGACTGGCTTCACTCTCTTTCTTCATTCATGAACAAGTACCCTTTGGAAGAACAGACATCGAAATAGCCGTCCGAAGGAGGCTGAAAGGCATATAGAGAACGTACGGTGAGAACAGATATGGCCACGGTATATGAGCCGAGCATTTTTAGTTCCTGGTGCTCACTTGAAATTTAGGATTTCTCTTAATTCACTATTTATCCAGTGGACTCCTCAAATTTTATTTCCCTATGACATCTATTCATGAATACTGTATTAATATCGCTATAGGCTTGCATACACACTGTTATTCTGAAGTATATCTGTGGGGTTAATCGTCTGCTAGAATTTTGGTAGACCACTGAATTGCGAACGTTATGAAACTGTGGAATAAATGTCTGCAACTTGTGCAACATATCTTAAAAAACAAGTGATGCTATTTGCGTAAGATCTTGTTAGAACCATGGCGTCTTGTTTACTTCACTAGAACGATTCAGAGATAGAACGCAGTAATTCCCTTGAAGCAGAGGGCTGGACAGCCGTCTGTGTCAGTGTGTGCGTGATGATCAGGTGGAAAGGGCCAGTGTTTGCACAGATATCGGATTTGTGCCCACAAACTAAAGATGTTGTTATTCTTAATCTGTGTCCCTATCAGGTGTGATTGGAGGAAAAAGTCACGCATATATATGTGCTCCTATTCGTGAGAAAATAAAATATTCGACCCAAGCGCATGTCGATCCATTCAGTCGTCCGTTCATTCCTTCAGTGTTTATGTCCATGTAACTGTGTGCAGAGCATGTAAAAACAGATAGCAAAACAGTAGTATTGAGGACTGGATATAGTTGAGTCCATACAATGATGTTTGAGATTTTCAGTGACAAAGTAGACAGGGTGAGATAAGATAAACTTTATTTTGTCTTCTAAGGGAAATTCTGTTCACCGTTGATGATAGACAGGGCATGTTTATCTGCAAGGTACATTCACACTCACATGCATGTGTAAATCAAAATATCACGATTAGAGTAGAACATTGTAGTTGATTACAGATGGAGCGCACAGAAACCGCAGCCTTAAGGAACGGTACAATTACATTTTTATGGGTCAAGGTATATCGGGCAGACGGAACGAATGCGGAATTAATCGTAAAGCCCTAACCTACGACGATAAAACAAGTTATTTCCCAGGTACAAAGTGTGTTATCCCAGGCCGGACAATTACTGAATTAGTTCCACCAACACAGAAGAAGCGAGTAGCCGACATAGCATTCCACAGCGCCCTTTTACTCTCCCTCGCTTCTGTAGCGCCGGCCTCGCTCATACTACAAACAGTAGGGTCACACTGTGACAAAGCACATTGTCTCTGGAAGCGCTGTTTTATTATGTTTTGTTTTTTTTTTGCAGACAAACTCGATTGGGTTTCTTGTGATTTCACTTCTGACACATGTGAACAAAATGCAGTTTTTTAGAGAATGATGTGATACAACAGGTTGTCTTCTAACATTGTGGAAAAAATATATATCTATTTGACTAGGTGGAAGAAATAGTTACGCTACAGTGGAGTCTGGTTAAAATGAACTGCCGTGGAACCTTACACAAATTGTTAGCTTAAAATTAAGTTGATATTAAACGGTACCAAGATATAAAGAGAAAATATTAGGACGAACAGTGAAAAAGGATCGACTTGGAGCAAGAATTTACTTTGAGCGAGTCGGTGGAGACCATTGTATATGAAAAACGCGTTTTGTCACAGTGCGTTAGAGCAGTAAGTAGTCCACATGTTTTCCCATGACACGAGAGGTGCCAGTGGCCCGCATACTAGTGACTGTCTCCGTGCTATGCGCGAAATTGGTCCGGCCTACCTTTGTTGGCGGTCTTTCCTTTTATGTAATGTAAGCATTGAGGCATGTGGTTTCGGTCCAGTTACCGGTACAGTGGGACTCATTACATCAAGGACAATATTTAACTGTGGAGGGTAATTGCCAACAATGTTCAGGAATACTTATGCAGCTACACACCGTTCTATTAGTGAAATTGAATTAATTAAAATAAAGTATCATTAGTTTGCTCTGTTTCTTGAGTTTGCGGTTGTCTGAATTCAGATACATTGCGTATTATATTAAGTTGAATCCGATAATTGAAAAGAGCCCTCAGGCTGATCGCTGTCCATGAATTTCGTTTTGCTCAAAATGTCAACATTTAAAGTTCTCGTTTTGCACAAATTCGGGAAGGAAGGGGCGAGTGTGAAAAGATGGGACTCGAGGGAGGGAAGGGAAGAGGCGAGGGATGAGAAATAAAATACTGTGCATGTAAAAGCTTTGCTATTCCTTGAGAGAAGGAACCACGAGCTCCTTGTTACATGCAACATTTGATTACGGAATGCTGTATCACGCGTATGCCACACACTTCGATCTGACGGCGGTGAGGAGTCTCTTCACTGTGGTGATAGAGTACAGTAGATAAATTATGTGTATGTGCAGCGTTCAGTTAGGATAAGAATCAGTCCGTAAGTGCAGTAGTAAATGTTATTACGCAGTATAATTATGGATACATATTTATTTTTCATGAGATATGATCATGTTGACAAAACCTGTTTATATTATAGAAAAATATGTCACGAACGCAGGATTTCGACGTAGAAGTAAAGGAAGTTTATGCAATGAAAAGTTATGTAAAGAAAGTTTGTAAAGAAAGATTAAATAGTGGCAGTGATATTATGGGTAAGGACATGAAAGGAAGTACTGTGCAGGCAATATGATATAGTCCTGATGCTTTAAGGTATATTTATAAACTGTATGCACAGGAAGATTATAATATCAGTGTCTGTGAGATCAAAAAGAGGAAGTAACTTGCACGCAGTATGAATGCTGACGATGACATGGGGTTGTGATAAACAGTGATATTATGATATGGATATGTTTGTGTCAGATTAGAAAGAGGAAGTAATTTATACGCCGTGTCTGTACCGACACAGGATTGGTATTATATGCTGTGGTAATATGTTGTGTGTCAGATCAGAGAGAAAGAGAAAGTAGTGTGAACGTATTATAAATACAAACATAAGACAGACTGCAGGGAACTAATAGTAATTGGGATGAGTAGAGATATTATGCTTATCAGTGAAATATGCTTGTTTATGAGATAACCAGAAGTACTGTTAAGCAGTGTAAATACACACACAGAACTGACTGTCGAGTAAGAGTAAATGGTAAGTACAATTAATGTCATTATGTACATCAGTATGTTTGTCTGTGAGATAAGAGAAAATATGTTTTCAATGTGAATAAAGACATATTTGTTTAAGCGATACATGTATGTGATGTGCACACAGTGTTATCGTGGACACAAGATTGTCTGTTGACAAGAGTAAAGAGCGTAGGCTTTGCAATACGACACTGGAGACAGACGATGTGGTAAGAATGAAAGTGGCAAAGTAAAGAGTGTAAAGACTTTTTTTTTTCCATACGTGTATAGGCTATTCTTCCAAAAGGCGGTACAAACTGTTGACGAAATAACAACATTCTATTAATTTGGGATGTACAGTCGTGTCTCTCGCCGTGGTACAGTGCGAGCTTAGAGTTTGCTCACCACGTTCTGTGAGCCAGGCAGACAATCAGCTAAGTGGATCGATGGAATCATTATCAAACATCTGCGACGTATTCATCATCCACACCGCCCTCCTTCATTTATGAGATGGATTCATGAACCGAAAGCACACGGATTGAGCTCATCTACATTGACTTGGAGCACCGTGATTTGTTTGATATTGACATAATCTCATTGAGAAGACGCAGTGCAGTTCATGCGACAGAGGTACTCGCCCAGAGAAATTGATGTTCCGCTCAGAGGGCGCTGAGATTTATTTGTGCTACGTGCCGTGATTGTCCTACGTGCCGCGTGTCGCAAGGACAGGCTGAGCCTGTATTTAAAACTGAGATCATCTATGTTATCGAGAAAGTTGTGCCGGCATAATGTACCTCACAACAGAGCGGCCCCTGTCTGCTGTAATTTCCGCGGGTCTGAGTAATACCTCAGTTAGTGACAACAATATCTGATGATAAAGAAGTGACATAAAAGTAAAGAACAGTGTGGGGCGATTGAACTTAAAAACCGTGAAGGTATTCATTTATAACTACCACAGGATTATTTGGTTTTGATTTGTGAATGTTCCATGTTATCGACGTTTACGAAACTTAATTCTTTGTGTGACTAGCATTGTCCGTGTATGGGTCTTGAACGTGTCCATGTGTGAAAAAAAAAATATTTGCGAACGAAAGGGATCAAACGCTCGATACCCTTCCTTAAGCTGATAACCAGAACTAGCATATTCTGCCTCAAAAGCTGGATTTAATCGGTGAATCGTTGTAATTAAAATAATTCTAAGACATAGTCCATGTATAAACAAGAGTAGCCTCTGTGTCCGTTATTTATCAGTGTTTGGAGAGAAAATAATCTGATTGCATTGTGATTTCAGTGCGGCATAAGTTTACAAGGCCTTTAATTTCATTGCCCATTTACATTGTTTCAAAATTTGTTTTTTGTTTTTTATTTGTTATTTTACTATGATTTTTATTTTTGTAGAGATAGCAAAACATGCTGGGTCATAAAAGGTAAAAGAAAGTAAAAGCTGACCTTCAGTTATTGATCACGTTTTGAATCGCTGTGCGTGTCTTTTGCGAAATCACGATTTCATATAATGAAGAAGTAGAACAGTAATCGAGCAATTTAGGCGGGATCTTAATCCTTGTCCCATTTGCGGTCTTTAGAGATAAGACGGCTGTTAAACGTGGTTAAATAACAGAGTCGTGTGGCCTAGTAACAGAGGTGCCTTCAAATGACCTTAGCGATAAGGGCAAGGGAGATGGCCGTTGGATGTGCTACGTCCCAGCGATACGCGAGTTCCATCTGCTGTGACAGAAAGCCTGTTCCTTGAAAACACTGTCTCGGAATAATCTCAGATAAACACCTAGTGAACTAAATGCATCTTTAACCGTAGAAGTGTCAAGTGGCTGAACTGATCAAAGACTCGCTCATCTTACTTTGTACTAGAATTTCTTTCCAACAGCATACAATGTAATACCAAAGCACTCGTGCCATTTCATAGTAAAATCATTCTATCATTCCTGAAACATGAACATTGATTCTGTTGTAGAAACCAGACACTCTGGTTATTTCTCTTTATTGACACTTTTATGATTTAAAAATGAATTGATGCTAGAAATAGCGTTTTTGTTTTTTTTTTATTATTCTGTGGGAAGTTCTGTCTAAATAGATGGAGAGATAATGGAGTTGCAATGAAAAAGGATGTTTTGTCAAGATACGTTACAGTTGACACGAGTTACGTGTACTGATTTTTCATGGTGTTTGGTACCTGGCACTGTGATTCTTCAAAGAAGTGTCAAGTGACGAGGCCGAGAGTGGGACAGTTGCTGAGTGGAGATTTTTTTTTCTCTCTTTCTTTTTATTGATGATATTAAAGAAACAAAAATGTAATTAGAAGTTTGAATGCTGACTTTCCTTACTACCACAGAGTGGGATAGTTGCTTAGTCGAGATTTTTTTCCCTAGTTGATAATATAAAAGAAATAAAGATGCGAAAAGCTTCAATGTTGACTTCTCTTACTATCCACAGAGTGGGACAGACCCAAGGCCGACAGGAGATTGTTGGTATCTGTGGCAACTGGCGAGCTGGCAGCCTGAGCTTGAGATTAGGCTTGGTGCACCCATCACCCGCCTAGGGAGACAGATCTAGCAATGTGTCAGTGATTATGAACTAGTTACTACTTCTTGCTGTTTTTTCATCTGGCTAATTCATGCTGACCTTATCTGTGATTTATACAGGAGGGATTACTGTTCTTGCAAGCCCAGGAGTCGACCAACGGCAACCATTAGCCTTGCAGGTAGGAATAGTGTTTTGTGTTGTTTAACAAGGGAGGGGGGAGGGTTGGGGGGGGGGGGGGCAAAAGCAACAAATGGAACTAGATCAAGATGTGCTTGAAATCCTACAGGTTCATGAAACACAATTTATTTAAACATCGTGTTTGAGCTAAACTGACAAAAGATTGACCGACAACATCCAACTGTGGACAAAGAAAGCGTTTGCGGAACCTAGATTTGTCATAATCGCGACAGATAGAGAAGACTGGTGCCCTCATCAGTAGGCGTCCCGGTGACCTCAGACGCAGTTGGGGCGAAAGAGAAGAATTTAGTAAGGAAGTCAGGAAAGGTCAACATTAATTTTGGTTATTATTAATTTAAAACAATGAATACTAACAGATGCCGTCCTCCCAATCTTGGCTATGTTATATTGCATACTAATGTGAGCTCTCCCCATCATGCCCACTCATCGGTTCCCGAATAAAGTGAATAAAGTATATTGTTGTGTAATTCAAGGTTTATGTGATCTGGTTAAGTTAAGTTTCAAAGGCAAGTCCCAATTTTAGATTTTAATTCAATCTCTCACTCCGATTTTAATTTGTTTAAATAGATATTTCTCCACTTAGTTATTTTACTGATAAGTATGCCTGAGCATTATGGCGCTCCTTCCATAATAATGGCGATCTATTTGTGGTGGCTGTCATGTTTAAGCTGCTGACACACATGGCACTCATTCATCTGTAAGCCCAGACTTATGTCTGTGTATCTGTATACACAGCACAGCTTTCCTTCACACAACACTGCCTTTTTTTTTTCTCTCTCTTCCTCCTCATCTTCCCGCATCAATGTCAGACTGCTCCTTCATCACTACTGCTATCCTTCCCCCCGCCCCCTTTAACCCTTCCCCTTCCTGGTGCCTACCTCGATTGTTAGACGAACACATTCTTAGGCGAACACTTCCTTTACGAACACATTCTTAGATGAACACATCCGTGACAAACACATTCATAGACTAAGACATTCTTAGAGAACACATTACGCTGCAATGCTGACGTACTTTGACCAAACACCCTGTCCCAAAAAATTGTGGTTCGACCAAATCACGACTGAATTTTGTGATCTCTCTGCTAGCACACAGTGACCAATATGCAGCCTTCAGATAATGAAATCACTAAATACTCATTTTCTTTTAATGTTGTGAAAAGTTATATATTTGGTTGAGTAGATAGGAAGAAACGTTAGATTAAAGTGAAAACAAAATGCATTTTGTGAGAAATAGATGGTGTAATAGAAAAAAAAAACTGCCACTATGATAAAATGTATTTTAGAATGGCCTGTCATCTAATTTTTTGTTTGTTGTTTGTTCATATCCTGCTTGTCTCATTCAGTATCAACAGTAACACCATCAACACAGAGGGCTCAAAAGGCTTGCCATGACATTGCAACAGAAACAACGGCAATGAGAAAAATCAAATAAGACCCCCCCCCCCCCCCAAAAAAAAAAAAAATTGCCTTTGAGCATGAAAATGCAGGCACGATTATTAAAATTTATGAGATTCTGTATTGTTGGATGTAGAAAGTATGACCTGGCTGATTGAAATGCCAAATATTGACCGAAACGAGCACTAGGGTGGTGCCCGAGGTGATGCTGCCTTAGTCAAAACAAGTTTTTCGGTGGTTGTCATCAACAGTCGCCTGATAGTTATATCACATGCTTTCAATTATTGTCTTTTTTCGTTTTGTTTTGTTTTTTCTCGTTCCGGCTAGGCTCTATGATGCCATGTTTTCGCCTGAACTAAAACCAGATGCTATCAGAACACGGAATTACAGAGGTCGGAATCGTTCGATTGTGGAGGAAAGTAAAGTATGGAGGCCAGACACACTTATAGATACATAGACACACATTCTTAGGAGAGAGAGAAAGAGAGAGAGAGAGGGGGTGGGAAAGAATTCCAAGTATAGAATATTAAAATGTGTTCCCCGGTGTTCCTAAACTTTTCAAATGCTTCCGGGAAAGGAAGTAGGAATCCCGTACCAATTTTGTTTAAAGCAGAAACTGTGAATTTCGAATGAAAGAGATCGGATGCTTTCGGTTAGAAATGGCCAGATAATCTTGCCAAGGAAAGATTTACATTTTCTACCATATATTTGTCAAATGTTTTGTCATCTCAGTTTGCAAGTGCTCTACATCCACTACATTGCAAAGTGAGGATCAGTTCACCATTAGTTCTACCTGGCACTGTCTCACTTGTTTTCGCACAACTCCGTTATTTTATTGTAATCTAAAAAAAAAAAAAAAAGTTATGATATCCATACGTGATATTTATGCAACGTGCGGGCACGCTGAGAAAATTCTGATGTTAGCTAAAGCCTAAAGATGACGTGTCCCTCAGCTTTGTGTGGAAATAAACATGCAACACTTGTAAACTGGGCTGACGGTTTGTGCCGCATATCCTCTTTAATTTTGTCTTTGTTTTGTTATGTTTTTGCAATCATTTGTACTTAGGTTTGTGCACACTACGCTGGTTCTGCATCTCCCCCTGGCGAGAGATTTGGCCATGTGGTAGTTCTGAAGTGGGATTGTAAACAGTGCAGTAGAGTTTTGAGTTTTTTCAGTTATAAGACATGGAGATTTCTCTGCCCTCTTCAGACAAAACATCGGATGTGCAGAAAATTAAGATTTTACAGGGGAGCCAAAAACAACAACAACAACAACAACAACAACAACAACAACAACAACAACAACAACAACAACAACAACAACAACAGCAA
>JBCEWB010088712.1:0-12551 GCA_039654565.1 Peronia peronii
TATCTATCTATCTATCTATCTATCTATCTATCTATCTATCTATCTATCTATCTATCTATCAACCTACCTACCTACCTACCTACTTACCTACCTACCTACCTATCGCTTTCCCTACCTACCTATTTACCTACTTATCCATCTATTTTCTACCTACCTGTCTGTCTGACAGACTATCTGTCTGTTTGTCTGCCTATCGATCATCTCCTTGTATTTTGTTTTCATGTTTTTGTTGTTGTTTTTTTTTTCTCATCACTAGCTGGACAAATGTACTCTACCTCACAATCATGTCTTCCATCTTTCTATTTTTTTTTTCCAGCCGGAATTCGCAGCACTTGATAAGCAGGTGCCAACTGGGAAACCAATTTTCATCTCGCTTTCCTACAGACGGAAGAAATGTTACAATTCAAATGCTTGCCGTTGAAAAAAAAGGCACAGTGAGTTTGTACTGAAACGATAAAATATTTATGTCTTATTTCAGGGAGCCTACTGCGTCATTTCCGGTACAAAATATAATCTGTTTTTTGGCAGATTAGTTCAGATGCCGATGAGACATTCAGGAACCCAGATAACGACCAATGAAAACTTCGAGATAAACAGTTTGCCCAACAAAATGAAATCAATGCCCCGAGGGACGTCTGAGGCTTGCATCCTGCTCACTGACGATTTATAAAATCTGGGGAGTTGGCTAGCACGTTCAAATTGAGAGATGAAATAAACATCCATATTCTATATCATTCTATGTGCTTGAACAGATTCACACACTGTAAACAGACCCCCACCCCCACCTTCCTCCCACAAAGAACGGAAACCGCTGTATCCAGGTGCACACAAACATTGGCCAAGATTTGGCATTGCCTTTGAAACTTTGCATTATGTAAATGGATAATATCTAACTGATTATCGCACTGATGACATTCTTAAAAAGGCAAATTCCTACTTTAAAAAAAAAAAAATTCTGCAACCTTTAAACCTGGACAAAGTTCAGACATATCTTATTTCTAGTTCTCGTATAGAAAAAAACCCGTGATTGAGGTCATGCACTACTAAGAATTAGAATGACAGAAGGATCGTATTTTGGCACTTTTACATTGACAACAACATGAAGCAGAATTCTGATTTTCATAATGTTTTCTCTTGTTTGGGAGATTAAAGGCGAGCATATTTCCATCTGATTGGAATACATCTAGAATACTGGTATTATATCTGAAGATTCCAAATTACATCACAAGAGGAAAAGAGGAGGCAACAACATTGCCCGTAGACTGCCCCATTAAACAACATCTTTGGACCGACTGATGTACCACGTACAGCCTGGGCTAAAATGAAACAAACAAGTTGATGAATATCGACATTACTGAATAGCAACTACAAAATACCATCAACTATAGAATGTCTGGCCACTGGGATTATGCCTGGGACGTAACACACTGGTTGTGTAACCATATCACGGTTTCTTGGGGATTTCACTTGCATTGCGATCATTATTCTCCGAGCAGTTCGTTTAATTAGAAGTGAAAAAATACAACACAAAACTGGTGTAATTGGGAACCAGAGAAAAGCTTGCCAGATCCATTTGCACTTCATTAAAATGACATAATAATGGTCAGTTACCTGTAATTGAATGGTAAAGACAGTCTGCATGGGCTTGTAATTACATTCCTGGTAAAACAACATCAACAACAAAGAAAAAAAAAGATAGCTCGCGTATGCCTAAACTTTCATATAGTTATTTTGCCGGTCTTTAACAGCTGAAGTATCTTTGAAACGAAAGTTCTATTTCCTCCACTGGCATGGTTTCTGAAACTGAATTTTCTTAGATTTACCCTATGATTGTTGATCTCCCCATACAGTCTTTCTAATGGTAAATGTGAAAGGTAATAAATATCTTACACATTTTTAGAGTTGCCAGGAAATAATAATAATAACAATAATAATAATAATAAAGCGAAGCTGGCCGCAACAGATAAATATAAAAATAAATAAATAGAAAATGGCTTATGAAACATTAATAAATCACTCAAATAAACAAATGAGAAAATAGACAAATAAAGAAAAATGGAGAAAGAAATAAAATCGAACCAAACTAAATAAAACATAACTTGAATTCTTTTTAAATATAAGATTAGCATTCTAAAATACTTCATATACGAGCAAGAGACACCACAATGGTTAATGACACAAAGATACAAGAATCATATTTAAATCATATGAATTTTCAGTGATGCTGCGGGAGCAAAAAAGATACAAAAGGAGAGAGAGAGAGATACAGTGACAAAGACAGAAACAGAGACAAGCAAACAGACAGAAAAACAGACCAACAGACAGACAGAGATTTACTTTTTTCTTTCTTTTCTTTTTCCTGTTGCCAAACTCGCAGGTTATGTCTGGCTAATTAGCTTAACACTAAGAGAACATTGCCTTACAAGTGTGAGTGCATGATTAATGAGGTTACCGCCTACTATTCTTGTTCGTTATGTGGAACCTCGTGCTTCAATTAAACAGATTATGAGTGCAATGGATGAGGGCGACAAAGAGATTAGGATACGTTGGATAATGGTGGTAAAGCCGTAAGGACAACAGACAATGGCAGTAAATATCTAAAGGCGAACAGATGAAAATAATAAACGTGCAGATTAAGCGGTAACGACAGACGTGTTAATGGATAGCTAATGCAATGCGATATAGACGGAAACACGATGGATGATGGCGAAAATATTTGACGAAATTTAAGAGCGACGGGCGATATATTTTATTTTCACAGTATCGATACTCGGACCCATTACATACCTGCAATCTTCTATTGCATTCATTACTCCCGCATTCTGATTGTAGTCTTACAGATTTGTCGTTAAATAAGAGCCAAACCCAAATTAGCACCACAAATACATGAATATCCCAAATATAGAACATGAATTAATGTACTCTAAAGCTTGTTTGAACCTGTCAGCCCCAGCACTCGAAGCCGAGATTACAGATTGAAAACTTGTAAATTGATAATTTACATAAGATATTACAGGGTATATGATATATTTTGCAATGATGATCATACTGAGTAATAGAATAAGGTTGAGAGATTATTGACGTTATGCCACAGCTGCTTGATAAGCTAACTGAACATCTCATTTGACAAAAAAAAAAATGGGCTCTCACTATTATTATTTGGCCGAATACAAATATTTATCAGTAAACTGGTTATGTGTTTGAGAAACAAAGAATAAACTGTAAAGAAATAAAGAAAAACCCAACAAAATATACCAACCACAAAAAAATAACTGGTTTGAGGTGGAGTCTGAAATGCTAAGCATTAGCAATAGAAAAAAAGAAAGAAAGAAAGAAAAAGAAACGCAAAGAAAGAAACAAACAAAACATAAATAAAACAGGTCGCAGAGTTCATTTTTTTTTAATGCATGCAGTTCTGGTCTCACTCCCCAGCACCTTGCCTTCTTATGCTTTTTCTAAAATTATGTAGGCCTAATGTAGCCTTTCAGTCTTAAGAAAGCAAGATTATCTCGGCTTTAAGTGCATGAGAAGACATTTTCGGATGGATTTTGAGATTTTGTCCGGACGGCAGCGTATCCATCTATTTCTCATCAATTTTTTAAAAATTGCGATTGGTTCTCTAAACGTGCACAATATATACACGGAACCCTCCCAGATTTATTCAGCCTATTCTGAGAACGCTAGACGTTGGACTTTTCTACCCAAGAAGCCAGGAGACCATTGAGTCACTAAAAAAAAAACAAAAGACAAGCAGGCTCTAAATCTTTCCCATTTGCCCAATAGGATTCGAATGCGCCGAGGAGCAGACGGCTAACTCCTTGGCCATGAACCCACCCCACACCCACCACCATCAGTTCCAGTCCCTTTCTCTGCAAGTTGTCCAGCACATATTTTTTATACCCTCATGCACACAGCGCCCGCCATGTTTGTAGATAGCCATGAAAGATGAGGGCGTGCAAACATCGCAGGCACTGTCGTGCGCCATGATACATTATGGATCGCCGCACTTTTCTTGCTGACCTGATATTTTGGCTGGGACAGATCACGCTGACAACCGAAAGGGAAAGAATCCTGCATTGGTCATGGATATAGCAATGGTCAGCCGATTTTAGCAGAGTTGCATGCCCTCTGGCGAACGATTGGATTACACATGATAGACTGTATGATACTGAGAACAGACAGTCTACCTTTTTCTGTTAGATAGTAAAGTATCATTCCATAAATATCTCAGTTGTTGCCTGAAAAAAAAAGTCATGGAAATTGTCTCTCTTTATATACTTATATGTATATGCACATTACATACTTTCCTGAAAATTGTTTGTCTATTATAATACTGATGTGATAATAACAACATGAACAGAGAGCTCTATAAGGATTTATTCCCGTATAGTATAGTATATCTACATTGCTTCGCGCCAAATTATGTCACTAAACAACGATTTTCTTTCGTGTATATAGCATTCCCTGACAGGGGAATGGCGGAGCAGGTGAAATTACAATGTTAATGACAAGTTATTTTCCCGGTTGAGATTTCCCTGATTATGTTATGTATTCCATGATGGGTAACATCTAAAACCCCCTCGTAATAGATTTTTTTCACATATAAAAAAAAGACGCCATAAAAAATATTCAGTGCTTGTAGCTCTATAGCACATTTAAAAAAACGCCTTGTTTTCTACGAGATTTAAAAGGAGAATGACGGACATTGGTAGCATGCATAATCTTGTGGCAAAGCTTTTGAAATTGGTGAGCTTCATCACTTTCTTAAAATGAAGTGGTGCTACAAGCACACTTCTATATAAATTTAAATAAAATCATCGAGTTTCCTGTATTCAGATAAGTATGAGGCTATTTTATTTTCAACATGACTTGTTGCCATACACAAATTGCTTTAAGAATACTTTTTAATAATGTTTTGACCACTAGATTAAAAACTTCCTTAATTATTATTATTGTCTTCTTATTGTTATTGTTATATAATATAAAAGCATTATCAACTGCTATACTTGTTGTCATTGTTAATATTATCTCCTCTGCTACTGATATTTTCACCAAGAATTTTAATGCAGAATTTACTTGACAGGTCCTAATAGTAACAGCTTACAAATAAAGCAGGGGAGATGAAAGAATTTCGTATATCATATCATTTTGCCCATACATTGTAATCAGTTTTTCGTCATGATACTTTGCAAGCAAAAGCCTTTCAATAAAGTGCTGATGTATTGATTATGTCAGGAGTATTAATTTCTGATTTTAAACTCACTGTTTGATACAAAGAAGAACCCAGTAATCTGATAATAATCAATTTCTTTGGGAAATTAGTATACTATTGGTTTCAAATAAGAAAGGGCCTAACTGTATAATTTATATTAGCTAGAAACTTGAAAAACCACCAAAATCATGAGTTTACTTAAGAAATCAATAACTGCCTTTCTATAGCAAATGGAGAAGTTATGTTTTCCTTCTTCACATTAGATTTCAACGACATCACGTCTTATACTGTTTGGTTATAGCGAAGGTTTAATTAATATGCTGTAAATACTAAACTGCATAATAACCATGACTTTCAAATATATTACGGTAATAATCTTCTAAAAACACATAAAGTACCTGTATTAATATTGATATCATCCCGGAGGACTCACTGTTTCAGTTCCTTATTCTGTAGTCATTACAATTCAGTCCAAGTATCTGTAGGTCTACGCCATTCAGTAGGAGTGGGCACGAGACGAGCCGAGTACTCGTTTCTCGCGAGCAAAGCCTCGATCTTGGCTTCTCGGGAAGTGGTCCACTGCTGGACAGCGAGAAGAGAAGTGGCAAGAGAAGAGAAATCACACGAGAAACGGACAGTCACCAATTCGAAGCAGAGACACGACGAACGAGAAGCTTTTGCTCGACCCAGGCGCCGGGCAGGCGGTCCGCCGTAGCTGGCGTCGGCAAGATCTATTCAAGTTTGGGAGGAGGGGGTTACGCTGGGCTTTGTTTTGTTTTATACCTGGACCTCAACATCACACGAGTCTCTCCCGCCCCACTCCCCCCTCCCCCCCAGCTCTACTGCATGTGATGGGTCCTTCTCGGTCTCGCTCAGCTGTCTGTCTCAAAATCACGAGCCGAGCGGTAGGATTTCTCTTCTCGGTACCGGTCCCAGCGAGAAGTAAAGTGACTTCCCGAGCTTCTCTCTCGGTAAAAAAAAATGTACTGCTCGCCCACCCCAACCATTCAGACAATCATTAATGAGTATGAAACAGCATCCACAGCTATTACTGCTAGACAAAGTCGAGAAAAAAAAAAAAAACAACACCTGAAATCTAATTGTGGAAATACATGATCATGAAACACATCCAGCAGGACACCGTGATGATGATGGCGTTGCTGTCTGACCAGAAACCGGGTCTATAAATGTGATTGATCTCAAATCCTGGCTGGAGGCTTTATGGTTTTATTTCCTTACGCTGGAA
The DNA here is from genome assembly GCA_039654565.1 of Peronia peronii. Classification (NCBI taxonomy): domain Eukaryota; kingdom Metazoa; phylum Mollusca; class Gastropoda; order Systellommatophora; family Onchidiidae; genus Peronia; species Peronia peronii. Next base: position 6,459 of record JBCEWB010088712.1, read on the forward strand.
TACGCACTGCATATTATTATTTGGAGCGGCTGATTCGCAAATGTCAATAAAAAATAGATTAAAACATCTAGTTCGCATGTCGGGGTCATATCAAAAGAGCAATCCTTAAATTGAACGCAAATGTTTGGTGGAGGAGGGAAGGGGCGGTGGGGGGGGGGGGGGGGGTGAGGGGGGAGAACAGAGACTGCGTTGATTAAATATAGATCAATATACGGCGGTCTAATGTTGTGAACCGAGGTAGAAAATTCCACTTCGGCCGATGCGTCTTTTTAATTTCAACTCGAATATTGACTCGTCTGACTTGATGTCAGTTTGTAAGTGTGCGTGCCAAGAAGGCAATAACGCACACAAAAATAAGAAGGAGAAAAGACTTTCACAGTATCAACACAGGCAGACTGCCGGTGTTCGACCGCCATTGATTGCGGTTTAATTTCAGCCAGAGGCCAGCAGATTCAGCTGGCTTAGACTTTGTATGCTTCCGACATTTTGATGGCCGATCGTTCCCGCTTTCTCATCAAACATGAGATCTGGACATCTTGTCAAGATGCCCTTCTTTGATCCGCAAAGATGGACGATGACACATCATACGTCTTATCTTTCCGGAACTGAGGTTGTGGTGTCCTAAACTGAAGGTTGGCGTGTGAGTGGAGGTGTTGATTTATGGTCTAAAAAAAGACCTAACGGAATGGTGAGATAGGGAAAGTGGTATCTGGATCCACGGCGTGATGAAGAAAGACTAACACGATTGTTTTTCTCTTAGTTCTTGAACATATGAAGATTCGAGATCACTATAAATTTTTAACCACTTCTCCGGGACAGAGACAGCTGTCGTCCAGTGTTAGGGTTAAAAATTATAAAGATAAACACAATATTATTATGCTTACATCAGACAGAAACTGAATAAAACATGATAAAGATTACCCTCCGTGATCTGCTATAATAATGTTGCATCATAGTAAGCCTCGATCATCATCATTTTTTATCATTATCTTAATAAATTGTTCATCAGAGATAAAAATGCCAATGGTATCCTATTAAGAAAATGAAGATCCAAAGAAAAAAAAAGAAGAGTGTTTGAAAAGAAGGGTTGTTCTTGGATTCGATAATGAGAATAACATTCTAACTGACCCGTCCATTACTTGGTTGGAATGTGGTGTTCGGATAAAAGATAAGAACAAAAACAAGCAAAGCTTGAGTAATTATTTCTCAATTTCTTAAGAGCAAGTGCCGTTAGCACACCTGACTTGTTAGCTCTTTTACATCTTCACTGGCTTTTATTCTTTTTCTTCACTTGCACAATACTTTTTTTCTTCACGTGTATAATACAACCAGGTTATTATAACCTCCACAGTACCTAAAGTAATGCCAACTTTTTATCAGGTGATCAAATTACTTGTGGCTCAACTGCCATAAGAGAAATAAGAGAAATACCTTTTTTTCAGGCAGGAAGATGGCGGGAAGGGGGGGGGGGACAACAAAGTGTCGGTTTCTCCATTTTGCCGTCACTGGAGTCCGATAGTGATTTTGGCATTGAATGCACGTAATATGCTTTCTCATTAAAAAAAAAAAAAAAGGCAGTGTGTAAAAAGTTGTCTATACGACTGCTTACACACAGCGGTGTAATCAGTCGTATGGACAAGCCGATACGCAGCGGTGTAAGGCTCATCTAGGTGAGCGGCAGGTGATGGATGTAAGGGTCCATCATATCCATAATCTTGTCTCGCGCGACTTATGGAAACTATTCACGTTTGTTAAAACCTGTCTTAAATGTCTATAAATCGGTTTAAATCCAGTAGTGTCTCGAGATCATAAAAACTCTTGAGTAGGAGCAGATTCGAATCAAAGAATGGATTTATATCTTGAACTGCCCGCTTCTTTGGCCTTTTCTGACCTAGTCCTAGGGAATTACCAGGAATTGATATTCTGTTTACTTAATAAACTACTGTATTTTTAATCTCTTACTTGTCGTGGCCAATGTGTAAAAAAAAACAACACAAAAACACCTCAATCCCGATTTTTTGTGAATTAAATCTAATGAAATCCATCTGGTTTACTGCCCAAGTTGCACAAAGTCAATACGGTTATTGTCATTATAGTTTAAATATTTGGAGCTCTCTGCTTGCTTGTCAGATTAACGAAGTCACTGGCACTTTAGACGATAGCAAAGTACCATATATTATTTTAGACCTAGTAATAAACTCAATATTCTAAGAAAAAAAATAACAATAAAATATATATGAAAGAGTAGGAAAATGTCTCACGGTCTATATTTTACACAATGCATTTGGAACAGCTTGCAAAATTAAAGCAGATTTTTAAAAAAAAATTATTATTCAAAAGAGATAAGAGACAAAATAAAGAATTTTGAAATACCCATAATGTAAGTTGTCCTATTAAAGTGACATTCTCGTAACAGACGGTAACATTACATTACAAAGTCACATGCTGGCAATCACACAACTCGCTTGCTCTTTCATACCAGCACAGTACTCAAACTTCATCATTACAACAATGAAACGGTGAAGAAAATGTATTTATTTCATGATGCATAAGATTACTTTCAATTCTCAAATTAACTGTAATACCTTTATCAATATGTCTTATAAATCCACTATACATAGTTAACATTTTTGTACTACAACTTGGAGGGAAATACACATGAGCAAGACAATAATGGAGAATAAATCAGTATAATATGCATCAAGAAAGTGAATAAAATTGTAAAGTAAAACCGGACGAAGAAGAGAAACCAAACCGAAATTTACGCTTTACGTCATCATTTTATGTTGCACGACTGGTTACATAAACACTTCCTGAAAAAAACTGGACTACTGATAGATTTGCAGCTTACATAAGGAATGACGAAAAAGATGACTACCCTCTTCAACAGACATGCTTGTACCTCACGGACTAGAAATTCAGATGGGAGAAAGCGTCCATCAAAGTCTAAAGTTATCCATGGGCCTAATTTGAGACGATTTGATGTAGCAGCTTGTAAGTTTATATTATTGAATCATTCTATGGGGATCAGTCTTTTCTATTTATGTTTCATTTTAACTTGTGACTCCGTCTTGGATAAGTCTGAATAAAGCAATATTTAAAAAAAAAGATGAAAACGTTTTTTTAAAAAATGCTTTATTATTTATTTTGTATTCGGAGCATTGTTGAAAACGTTTGTTGTTGTTGTTGTTGTTGTTGTTTTCTTCTTTTTCTTTTCTTCTTCTTCTTCTTTTTTTTTTCAAAGTTTAAGGGAAATTTCGATCAGACAGATCTATATTTCTATTTTCCTTTTGTTTACCAAAGGGTATTTGAGTTTTGAATGCATTTTTGCTGCTGATAACCTGAACCCCTTTCATATTTTCAAAATAAAATATTTAACGACATCTCGGACAAAAGTATCTACATGTTTTTCTATTTCATTAAAGTGTTGAATATGTTGTTTTCATCGGATCCTCCAGCATGATAGGTCTTTGTGTCACAATGAAACATTTTTTTCTTTATGTGTCAGAGTTCATTGCAGTGCAATACAGAATTAGCCATTGAAAAAAATATAAATTCCATACGCGCAATAGACACTTACGTATATCCGAGACGAAAAACAACTCTTCCAAGTGAGAGAATGAGCAGCGAAGTGAAGATAATGATGATGAAAAATTAACTGTGTTTTTTTTTTGTTTTAAATTTGTGTGAGAAAAAGAGATATCAACAGTCTCAAACGGGAGTTATTGATGGATTTACTTGAACGTAATAGTTAAAAAATTGCTAGATTTATTCTGATTTTAGCAATTTAAAAAAAAAATTCTTTGTTAGTTCGTTGACTGTTATAGTATTTGATGCTGAGGATAATCTCCATTTTATTATTTTGATGGCTATTTCTATACGACTTGAATTCACTCACATTAAGTAAAAAATTAATCAACGTACGATCTCAGGTCACGATTATCAAGATACTTCCGTATAATAGTAATGATGAGAATGGCATTGACTGCAGGATGAAGTGCCACTTAGATCCGAACATTTTTTTGTTAATTCTTCAGGAGGTTTTGTTTGCTTGTTCTTTGTTTGTTTGTTTGTTTGTTTGTTTGTTACAATGTAATGAGCCGCTTGTAATTAATAATATTTCTGTAAAATGAAAATGCGTTGACCGTAAATGCAACTTACCGGTGTCGAATATGTAGTGGTCAATGAGTCTCACGAGTTGTCTTCCCCAGCGACATAACTTGCTCATGTCCGCCACGGCTTTCTCCTCTACCATGAACAAAGCATGAGTAGGGAATTTGTCAGCAGCTTCGGGCTACACAACACACATGTCACAGCGAGAGGCCTACATAAATGTTCACATAAAATAAAGGGTCCTCCACTCAACTCTTTGGGAAATAGTTTTCATCCTGGTTTGACTACCAAAGCTACTCAGACGCCACAAATCTGCTGTCAGTTCACATAGTTCATGACTTGAATGAAAAAACAATTAAGTTTTATGGCAACTATTTAGACTAGCGAGCATTTCCGCATCGAGTGACCACAACGTACTTGGCGTGTCAGTGGAATATATTATTCAAATGAAGATCCTTTCCTTAAAAAAACAAAAAGAAACAGATCGTCAACGAGACAATTATAACTTGAACTATTTCAGGAATTCAAATGAATATAAAATAATTGGCATCTTACTTCCACTTTACCTTTTATATTGATCATAATATGGGAAAAAAAGTTAACTTGACGACCTCGTCAATTTAGTGTAACGGTAGAAGGAATCGTATAATGCAGAGATGTAGTAAAAAATGACCAATTGCTACACTGGTGAGTCTTCGGAATATTAATGGGAGAATAAATGCATTACGACATCCAATGTAGCACAATTATTTTTAAGTAAAACAATGAAAAAGTCACGGTCCTTTGACAAGTGCATCAAGTCTTGTCAGTCCCAAAATATCTCACATTCTTCGTGTGAGAAATGGACAAATATGAGAGCTGAATCATGTGATTTGCTGTTGTCATAGTTACCAAGAACATGCAGGTAATACATTTACCTGATAAGGGAGCTGCGGGTGGGAAAAGCCTTCGACTAGACGGTTGTGATGGTAATTAGTTGTTATGTGGAAATGTCTGTAGTTCGTCTTGTACTCAGATATGTCATTTGTGGCTATTCTGTAGGTTGTATTATTATTCTCAGATATGTCAGTTGTCTGATATGAGTTCGGTTTGGCATTGGCATGGTTCATGTTACAGGTGGGCAATGCTAAATGATGGAGGGTTGATGTGGACATGGTGGCTTGGTTAACTTGTACATTGTTATTATCGTACGAATCATGTGGGTCTTGGTTGTAGGTGCAGATATCAAAGTCTGCAAGAAATGGCTTGAATTTAAAGCTGATTTCCCATGTCATTCACAGTGAGGAGAGCTATCATCATGCACAGAAAAGGTGAGACAAACTCACAACAAAAGTTGAAACACGCCACTAGGAATAGTTTCATCAGGTCAACTTTGGGTTTTCTTGGGTACAGAAATTTCCTAGAAATCCAGAAGTTATCGGTGGACTTAAATGCCAGAAATTCACATGTAGAATTTACACTCTAGCATGAACACTCATATCATGCATACTCAATGTTCACAGGTTTATCTGCTTCCCGCGTACTCACAGAAAAGACCGAAGATGTGTTGAACTTTAAGATCCACTTTGGAACGGCGCATTTTCCGTGAATAGAAAGTGGTTATCCGATAGGGCAATAAAGTCTCCTTTGTTCTTCCTTATAACAACACTGCTGAAAGTGCCAATGTAATTAACTAATGAGCCAAGTTGTGGACAATGATAACTTTACTAGTAGGGTGAAAAGAAGAGCTCACCTAGTAAATTTGTCACTCAGAGAAAGATTTTTTATCACCTTGAGATATATGACCACAATGGCAAAAACGGTGAATAAACTAATACTTGTATTCAAATATTCTATATGTGTATGTGTGTGTGTACATATATATATATATATATATAGAGAGAGAGAGAGAAGGATAGAAAGAGATCGATCGATAGATAGATAGATAGATAGATAGATAGATAGATAGATAGATAGATAGATAGATAGATAGATAGATAG
>JBCEWB010088723.1:0-16482 GCA_039654565.1 Peronia peronii
TCTGACGTCATTCATCCCATTGCTATTCTTTCTTGTTTTTATTTATTTATATCTTTATTATTTACAACCTTACTATTTAATTGTGTTTTTTTCATTTATTATTTATACATGTACTCATTTATTTACATTTTATTCATTTATGATCTTTTTTTTATTTACTTATTCAGTCATTCATTTGTTTGTTCTGTCACTCATTTATTCAGTCATAGTATTTGCTGTATTTGCTGTATTCTGCTTCGGCAGTGATACGATTTTCCTGACTGCTTCATGGTTTACTTACCTTCTCATCAAAGCCTAGCAGAGCATTGAGCATAAGTTCTTATCATGATTACAGTTTCAACAATACAAATTTCCTCCGAGCTGACCATTGTCAGTTCGTTTGACAGTACAAGCGACGCATGGGAATAGTTTAGGGAATGCCATACCTGTTTGATTTCATTGCGAGCAATGTTCAGACCTGTAGGAGAACTTTGCCATCTACATTTATCATCCTGACACCTACGCGCCCCCTCCACCCACCTCCCTGAGACCGCTGCAAATGAAACTTCCAAGACACACGATAAGGATATCGCTTTTCCAAAAGATTTGTGAGAAATAAATAGATGCATGAATAGTTTGCTGTAATTGGCGTTTCTTTATAACATTGTTTGGGCGTTTCTTTAATGACATCGGCAGTCAAGCTGTGCGCAGTAATCATCATTATACTAAACCATCGACAAAGAACAGAGAGAGTTGTGGGGGGGGGGGGGGGGGAGGGTGAGGGGAAGAAAGTGAAAGAGAGAGAGATAGAGATTCTATAGCCCAAAATATTTTATTTATTTGTTTATTGTTGTCTTTTTTTTTTTTCAAAACAGTTAATTCTCCTGAATTTATATCTTATCTTACTTTACCTTTTCTTTTCAAGTCCAGGATTTTTTCTATCGAGTGATATTACTGACTTCATGTTTCGTATCTGTGCCAGACAGTTTGTAAAACGAATCATGATAGTGCATGCGGGGTATACGCGAGTGTGTTGTGAGCGATGTTTAATTGATCGTAATTGTGTGTTGGGCAAGTGTGTGGTGCACAACGAAGGTCGCGGTTAGCACCGCGGAGCTTCGGAGACGGCTCTACACGAATCTAGTCAGATCTCGTGTGTATGAGCACCTGTGCCGGTGCCAGCACATTCGGCACAGTTCGAGTAGTTCGGGTTGGGCTATTATATATATGAGGGCCTGGCCGGAGAGCGAGCAGAGATAGGACAAGTGTACTGTAGTGAGAGAAGTGGAATGCAGTGTGAACTGTGTGCATCGGAGCTAGACAGCTGTCCTGAAGTTTGTATTGATATCAAGCACCAGTAATAAATTCTGCATCATTTTCGACGTTGAGGATTCCTGTTGTTGTTTCTCCATCATTGTGTGTGTCTCATCCGCATTCACCGCCTGATCGCCACTTATAACGTCACGACAAACACCCTTCAACATCCAGAAAGTTCGTGACACAGTTGTACAATTTCTCTATCGGACAAAAATGTCGGCTCTCCTTTCACGCACCTTCTTATCTACACTGTTTTTATGTTTCATTCTAATCTATCTCTGCAGTCTAGTATTATGACGATGTATCAGTGCTCATAGAGTATAGCTTTTGTTTTCTTTAAAAGCGTTTTCCCCTTTTTCGTAAAGTTTATTGATTATTTCCTCCAGCCAGCTAAGATTGTACATTTGTCGTAAAATATTTTCCTCGTTGTATTAGTCATGCCATGGAAGGTGTACTGGTATTTTTGTTCATACTTTGAAATTCACACATAGACAAGCACTTTCACTTGCAGAAGCGTGACCGTGTAGCAAGAGGGTAGATCGCACAGTAACTTTATTAGAATCTTTACGGAGCGTCTACCTTTTCGCTTGGCTATGTAGTGCATACTCAGCACACAGAAAGCCGTGCGTTATATTATTTGTGATTTCATCAGCACATCTCGAGAGTAGAAAATATCTAATGTTATTAACTATCAGTCGTATGCTATTCTATGTACAGACAATTTACACACATTTCCTGACTCCACCCAGGTTTGAATGAGTACCCGACCATAGACAGTGAACGATATTGTTAGATTGATAAGGATTTGAGCGCCTAACAGGCAGCCGCCTTGTATGCTTCCCAGGAAGCTGAGAACGTTTATGAGTGTCTTCTTTGGGTCTGTCGGGGTAGTAACAGATTGTATAGCTCTTAGAGCCTGTACATACGGGGATAGGCGCTATATATAAATAATCTCTATTATTATTATTATCCCCATCTCGCGGATTTTCGTTTATCGCCGGCAGTCCTGGATCCTAACACTCGCTATAAACGAGTGAGTTCTGCACATAGACTCACTCCATTGTTCTTGCTATGAAGTCAGTAGTAGTAGAAGTGCCAAGGTGCATATCAGAGAGCTAAATTGCTTCATGAACGTGATTGTTAAGCCTGAGTTAGGCCTGTAGTTGTGAGGGCTGTGTTGTGCGTGCAGTTCACAGTGATATCAATCCATCGCCTAGATCTGTACTATCTATCGATTCACAACTTTCGCATCTTCAAATACATGAACCAATAATGATTTAGGTTCCAACGTTTGTGAAGGTAGACTCTTTTTCTTCGTTCTTTCTCTTTCTTTCTTTCTTTCTTTTTTCTTCCTTTCTTTCTCTCTTTCTTTTTCGAACTCTCTCACTTTCTTTCTTTCCTTTTTTATACACGTATCTGATACTTTTCATTGCTCTTTCCCCCCATTCTTCTTCCTTTTTATTCAATGACCCTAATTATATTTCATTTTTTTTTCATTTAAATTCACAAATTTTGACTCTGCCATTTCAGAATCAAAGAGGAAGAGAGTGAGCGCCATGGGTTCTGAGGCCGGAAATGTTAGCGTTCTCCGGAATCTGGCTCATGACCTCCTGACCCAGGAAGAGAACTCTTCCTTCAGGGAGACACTGCGGGACTACCGGAAGTCCAGCTCGCTGACCACCCTTGTGACCCAGTTAACAAAGATCATCACGAGCACGGAGAAGCTGATGCTACTGGTGGAGCTGAGTGCGATACTGCCTGCACATTTACGACGGGATTTTCACAAGCTGTGCTGCCTTCATTTCCCAAAGTATGCGCAGTCAAATCCTTGACCATCTTTCCTCTTTATTTTAACTATACCGTTCACGGCTACAGCAACAAATATTAAGGCTCAAAAACAACAACAACAACAACAACAAAACAACATATGTATATCTTTCGTTGTTAATACACATACTCACTGAAAATGAAGTTTCGCCCAGTCTGTTGTATTTGTTCAATTTAACAATGAAAGCTTTGACAAATCACCGTTACGATAGCATGAAATATGTAAAGCCAGGATTGTTTTCATTCTTTCTCTCATACCCCCCGCCCCATCTATATCCGCCCCTTTTCCCCTCCCCCCTCCCCATCTCTCTTTCTTATTAAACTTCAAGTTTGCATTGATGATAACGTTTTCTTTTCTCTCCGTGGAATTAATAACTTTAATATCATTTCCAAAGAAAGTGTATTGAAATTTATATATATATATCATGACAACCAGAAATTCTTTAGAATCGATTGTTAACGAAATGTTAACTTCAGCATTGCAAACAATTTTCCTAGTTTTGAGAAATAAAATGATTTAGAAATGTGAAGTATTCGGTTTGTGTTCCAGGTACGAATCGTTTCTGACCTACTTTACCCCAACCTCGGTGGGAGAGAGAAGCCGCGTCATCACTCAAGACCCCACTGGTCAGTTCCAAGTAGTGTCCACTCGCTTTGACCGGAACCTGCACCTGTCCCTGCAGAACGCCAAGCCTGACCAGCGGTCACTCCCAGGGGAGAGCGGCATTGACGTCAGCAGTGACCTGGACGACATCTCCAGGCACGGCGATGGGGGTCAAAGTGACCTGAGCAGCACGTGGAAAATTAGGTCAACCAGGAGTAACAGCATGTCCAGTTATGCAGGACCCACCAGGCAGACGACATCACCGACTCCCACTGACACGGACGGAAATAGTGGCAAAAATGTGAGGTCCCAAATTTTCTGTGTTCTTATGACAAGTGGATGAGGCTGCCAGGAACGAGAGAGTGTGTAGCATTTATAGATTTTATACATCATGTGAAAAATATACTTAAGATAGATACAGTATGAAGGTTTGATAGAGAATTGTATGGGAAAAAGAGACAAAGAAATAGACATATTGAAACAAGGGATCTCGCGGGGGGGGGGGGGAGAATAGGATGACTCAAAAGAAATGAAGGCAACGAAGGAAAGAATTAAAGAGGGAGAAAGAAAGAAAGAAAGAAAGAAAAGAAAGAAAGAAGAAAGAAAGAATTCACATTTGACCCATTGTTCACATCAGTAGATATTGCTCGTTAACTCACACATGATACACATACTCCACATTATACAAGTATATACTCAAAAAGCAAACTTCATATTTTAAAAAAGTCACAAATCTTTTTACTAGCTAACAAGAATCAATCAATTCTTCATCCTTCATCTTTCATCTTCTTTATCCTTGTAGTCTTGGAGACATTCCCCGAGTTCCTTAAGCATAGGTGACAACGGCATCCGGAACCGGGCCAGGTCCCTCCGCATCTTAAGTGGGTCATTGCCAACCGTCCTGGCGCCCAAGGACGAGGAGGAACACAGGTACTTGGGTCATCTTGATCTTCCAGTTTCATCTTCCCAAAGTATTTCACCATACGTTGGGGGTATTTGGGGGTTTGTGAATCAGATATGATGACCAAAAAGTTCTTATTAAGTTCTTATTCTGGAGCGTAAAACTAGATTAGTAGAAGACCTTCCCTGCTTAAACATGTCAGTTTTCCATGTAGAGCTTTGTCGTTAGGCTTTCACCTTCAATTGCTACACAGATTGGCTGTTAACTGTCTTCCAAGGAACTTATACTATTATACTGAAGAGCGGACTGATGACATCACGCGTACCGAATGTGGAGCCATGGCCATGAGGGCAAGAAATCAATTTAACATTAGACTTAACGCCGTTGTTGTTATATTACCAAGTGCAAAACTAAACGAAACTCACGTACAGCAATACTAAATCTAACCCCATGGCCATGGCGCCTGTATTGGCACGCTAGATGCATTGTTTTGTTAAGGCGGCGTTATGAGTCCGCACTCCAGTATAAATAGTATAAGCTCCTTGCTGTCTTCCAACATTGTGTTTATTTTACTTATTTAATATTATAGTCTTGCAACTGAAACATAGGCCTGGGTGTAATAGGTTAGCAGGCTAGCGCTGTCTCTGTCGTTGATGTTCGGTGTTATTTATTATTGTTGTTGTTATAATTTTGCTGATGTTGGTTTTTGTTTGGTTAGTTGGTTGGTTGGTTGGTTGGCTGGTTGGGTCATTTGGTTGATTGGTTGGTTGATTGGTTGGTTGGTCGGTCGGTCGGTCCTGTTGATTACTTACAAAAACTTTGAAAGAACTGCAGATTTTATTACGCATGCATGCATTTCTCCAGGACCGACAACAAAATACGGTGGTTGATTACTTACAAAAGCTTTGAAAGAACTGCAGATTTTATTACGTGTGCATGCATTTCTCCAGGACCGACAACAAAATACGGATGATGCTCAAAAGACGCGAGGATGGAAGTCTGGGCATCGGCATCAAGGGAGGCAAAGAGTACAGATCTCCCATAGAAGTGTATTTGGTTGAACCAGGCAGTCAGGCAGAACTACAGGTGAGTGGCCGTTTAGCCTGGCCGGGTCCAGATGTGCCGGCGTAGATGTGACAACTATGTGGAGAGAAAGAGAGAGAGGGAGAGAGGGAGAGAGAGAGAGAGAAGGGAACTGAAGAATCGGAGGGGTAGACAGACAGTTCAGTGTCATGCATGCGCCTGTACTATTCGAACCGTGGAAAATTTCTCTCAGACCTGTGTGAATTTAAAAAAGAAAAAAATGAATTTGACTTCGGAGAAGCTCCTGTCGACGTGCGTAATTTTTCAGTTTAAGAAGCTTTCCATACTCTAAGTTTAAATAAGAGTGATCCCAGCTACTGCTATATTAAATTTAGTTCACTTTTAAAATTTTTAAATTCATAAAAACATTGTTTTCATATTTTCCTCTTTCATTGTTATTATTTATTTATTTATTATTTATTTATTTATTATTTATTTATTTATTTGGTGAATGTATAATACATTTCGCGATCTGTTTCTTCCTTTTATGAATAGACCATGAATTGAAAAACGGGTGTATTATTTTATTTTGTTTTTACTTTGATTGTTGGCGATGGCTGTGATGATATCTTTCTTTCAAACATTTTCTTTCTTCCTTTTATTCTATTTGTTTCAAGACTGTACATGTACTGGGATATCCTGTTTCTTTTGACTCCCCAGGGTCTGCGTGTGGGAGACAGGATCTTGGACGTGAACGGTACGGACTTTGGCAGCATTACTCACGCTGAGGCTGTCATGATGATGCGGAATGCCTGGAACATCATCATGATCGTGCATCGGCCCAGCAGCAACAGTCGCGGCAACAGCAGAGCAAACGACAGAGGTAAAACTTGCTTTTAATGTTTGTTTCCTGCTAATGTTTGTTTCTTGTTAATGTTTGTTTCCTTCTGTTTGTTTAATGTTAATGTTTGTTTGATGCTAACGTTGGTTTTCTGTTAATGTTTTTTTTTCCTTATGTTTGTTTCCTGCTAATGTATGTTTCCTGTTAACGTTTGTTTCCTGCTAATGTCTGTGTCCTACCCAGAGACAGGTAATCTGGTTATGTTTGTTTCCCACCCATAGATTGCTTTTGCTTGCAATGTTTGTGTCAAATACTTAAGTCGATTTTGCCCATTTATTCGTTCATTTTATAACAGAAAGCAAACTTTACCTGTCATATTTGTTTCTTACGAAAAAGGACAATCTTGAATGCCATGTTTGTTTCCCAAAATCAGCGTTAAAGATCGATGAATGTCACAATTTGGACTAAGCTTGCCTTTTCACACATGGGTATACGGGGAACTAATAGGGAATGCATGCCTTTAATTCATCATAGAGCATTTTACAAAAATTAAAGGAAAAAAAATCATGACATGTATTAAATTTACAACACTAGTAAAACTTAAATTCATGCCAACATTGCTGTGCCCACAGTAATTATCTCTTCTACTTTAATCACATACAGTTACAATGCACTAATGCTATCACTAATACTACCCTACTGCCCATACTGTCAGTGAAACTTTTACATGTATTACGACTACAAATCCTACTACTTCTTCCTACATTATCATTCTATGTACATGTACTTCAATCATAAATACCTATACAGTTCAGCAACATTGACCCTGAAAGAAAAAGAGGGTTTATAATACGCGTATAATCTATGAGCTATATTTAATTATAGCATATACGCCGTAATTTCTCAGCAACCCTAGAGGCCACAGTGCCAAGCAAAGCTCGTAACAATCCAAGACAAATTACATTGTAGATCAAAGCTCGATCCTAGCTGGCGGGGATTGAACGGGGGAGGGAGAGGGTATTACCTGTTATGAATGGGAGTGTATACTGGAGGCTTAGCCCACTTGAGCTCTGTGGTAATACTCCGCACCCCATTTCACATATAAAGCTGTTCGGCTAATCCGAGATTATAAGTTCGGCCTAAGCGAGTTGGACATAGCCGAGTGTATTATTCTTCGCTCTGTGATCGTTGCGTGATTCCCCCACTGGTACCGTTCGTTCGGTGCAGGGCAGTGCAGTATGAGAGTGTCAGCTTGTCCAAGTGATCTTGATTTTCTCTGTATCAGATAATGTCACTTTCCTGTCGGGGACTGTTTGTATGTTCATCTGTCTGTCTACCGATCTGCTTTCTCCCTGTCCTACCCTTTTTTCTCTCTCCTCCATCTTTTCAACCTGCTATCTTTCCACCTCTTCTCACTACCTCTCCCCCGCCAACCCTTCCTTTCTGTCTCGCCATGTCTGTCTGGCTATTTCTGTGTTCATTCATCCTTCCACCCATCTGTCTGCCTGTCTACCTGTCTGTCTGTCTATCTGTCTGTCTCTCTGTTTCTTTACTCGCTCCCACGCCACAACGAACAATAATTTCCAAATTTTATAAGTGCAAAACCTGTAATGTCCGTGATAGTTGTACTAGATTTGGCTGAAAAAAAAAAAAAAAAGCAAACAAAATAAAAAAAACCGGTGAAGACAGATTAACCTTACAAGAGAAACTTAGCTCCTGTTCTTCTAACTGCATAAGTCCCCGGGTTCTTGTATTGTTGTCCTCAGATTTGCTCGTATCAATGCACAATTTACTATATCTTCTAATCATGCGTACAATTCAGACCGTCCCTGTAATAATTCTCTTCAATAATTGTCCACATTCTATTTTCTCCATCTCGGCTAAGTTTAAAGATCAAAGGTGTCCTCCCCCTCCCAACTCCCCAGCCCCAATTAAAAAAAAGACTACATCCCTCCAGCCTCAGAAAAAAAATACAACAACAGCAACATATGGCCTACATGTATCTATAATTATACATGTACATGTATTATGTAGACAGTTATCCTCACAGTTCAGACTGTTAGTACCTTATATGTAAAGACAATATACTGTAATGTCCTGTAATTGGCCAATGTGAAGAATATGGCAGGCTAAAGAAATGCCCTTATACCTGTGTATGTTGGCAGGTACGTGGCCTGACAGCTATGAGGAGCTGGAGGTTGTGTTGTACCCGGGTAAGAAAGGCAAACTGGGCTGTGGGGTCTATAGGTGAGCATACCACACACAGGGGGAATGAATGAATAGATGGATGGGTGAATGAATGAATGGATGGATGGGTGAATGATTAAATGAATGAATGATTGAATGAACAAATGAATGAATGAATGAAAGAATGAATGAATGAATGAATGAATGGACGAATGAATGAATAAATGAATGAATGAATGAATGAACGAATGAATGAATGAATGAATGAAAGGAGTCAAGGCAGGAGGATGATGTGGGTTGATGAATAGATGGATGGGTGGATGAACAGGTGGGTGGGTGGGAAGGAAGTCAATGACTTATGAAAGAAGACAAGTATGAAGGAAAGAAGGAAGAGAGGGAGAAAGACAGGAGGAAGAAATGATGAAAAGAAAGAAGAAAGAATAGAATGACAGAAAGACGAAAATGTGTGCATATGAATCTATTGGTGTGGCGAATAAAATTGACTGTGTGTCAATTGCAGAGATGACTACGGAAATCTGGTAGTGCGAAGTGTTGACAAAAACTCCGCAGCCAGTAAAGCTGGTCTGTGTCAGAACGACCGCTTCATGGAGGTGAGTTTAGAATGGCAACATGTCGGCAGTTTGTTGTTGTTGTTGTTGTTGTGTTGGGGTTTAACGACACATCGGCACTATTACGGCCATATTGTGTCAAACACGGTAAGATACGTTTACACGTCAAGAAGAAGAAAGGAAAGAAAGCGGGACAGAAGACAGGAACAAGGAGAGACAGAGAGAAGAGTGTGTCTCCTGGAATGTCGAGGATGACACTCCATGGGAGACACCCCACCGATGGCGGGCTTACACCGCCGGCAGGTGGGAGCAGAGAACGTACTTATAAACCCCGTGCCCCCGCGAGGATGTCGGCAGTTTTGCGAACTGCAAAAATAATATCACTTTTAGGAGTCACGGCAAAGACTGAAGATTCATGGATTTTTTAAAGACAAGAGTTAAAATAGCGATGGCAATGCTTTCAATTTCGTTTCTTTAGCTCGCTGTAGGTTCTGGGTTTATGTTGGAAATCTGTAAAACAAGTGGACTCCGGCGTGAATAGAGATTCATTCTAAGCACATTAAGGCCTTTTATATAGCTGTTCTATCCTAAAGAAAGTAGGATTATCTCGGCTTTAAGTTGGGTATGTGAGTGCCCAATTTTGGTGAGAAGACACTTTTGTCCGTAGAAATTTTGCCCAGACAACGGCGTCTCCACCTACTCTTCATGTGATTTTTAACTGTCAAGCTTTTTTCAGCGTGCGTTACGTGCGTATGGGACAATACGAAATATAATCGCTCTTATTAGAGATGGCTAAATGTCAGGCTTCCCTATCAAAGAAGTTAGAGAACCATTGTGTCTCTGACCAAAAAAAAAAAAAAAAAAAATGGCTTTTCCAATTTTCCTATCTTGCCCATACCCCGGTTGGATTCGATTTTGAATCTGTTAAATAAGTCATCTAGATAAGCGCCTCCGGGTGGTTGAAAGACATATATGTAACATTACCTTAAATAAGTTTTTCGTCCGAGAAGCAGACACTAAACGTGTCGGCCACGGCGACTCCATAGTAAGATGGTAGAGACTTCATCGTATTTTGAGAGGGCCAAGCCCTTGTTCTTGTCTCTCAGCGGCCGGTCTTATTACTCTATGTGCAGAGATGAACCTGTTTCGTAATCACGTATCTTCCAGGACAGAAATTGGTTTATATACATGTATATGATAGTCTGTTGTTATATAAGACCTAGTAAATCTCTTTCTTGAAACTTCATCGTATTATCTTTTCCTTTCTTTCAATCTTTCTTTAATTTTTTTTTAAATTCCAGATTGATGGAATCAAAGTGCACAGCCTGACAGACAAACAAATAGCCACACTGACCAATGTCAAGAGGATTCGCATAAAGATTTGCAGAGTAACAAGTACGCAGTGATGGATGGGTGAATGGATGGATGAGTGGATGGATGGATGAGTGGATGGATGGATGAATGAGTGAGTGGTGGATGGATAGATGGATGAATATGATGGGTGGATGAGTGGGTGGGTAGATGGATGGGTGGGCGTGTGCGTGAGTGGGTGGATGGATGGATGGATGGATGGATAGATAGGTGGGATGGATGGATGAATGGATGGATGGATGGATACATCGCCAGATGGGTGGGCAGGACTGACAAATAGATAGATGACCACAGGGATCAATGAATCGATGGATGGACAGAGCAGGGGCGGGCAAACGGATGGACGGATGGGTAAATGGATAAATGATAGATTAGTGAATGGATGAAATGGCAGACATTTTGCAACTGTATGATAATACATGTGTATATATATGCAAACGAATTTGATCCAAAACTATAACAGATCACAATTCTTTTTTATTCTACATTACAGAAAAGGTACGCCCTGAAGTGGAATCACCGAGATTCGAATTGTAAGTTAGTTAGTGTAACCTGTTACATAACGATTCACTCTCCGTTTGTTTGTTTGTTTGTGTTGGGGTTTAACGACACATCAGCACGATTACGGCTATATTGTGTCAAACGCGGTTAGGTACGTTTGCACGTCAAGAAAGTCACTCCTGGAACGTCGAGGATGGCACTCTATGGGAGACATCCCACTGATAGCGGGCTTACACCACCTGCAGGTGGAAGCAGAGAACCTACTTATAAACTCCGGGCCCCCACGGGGGATCCCCGTCTGTGTTTACTTCCTTGTAAAAAAAAAAAGGGGGGGGGTAGAAGCGGAAGTCTGACGTCATAATTCTCTGTTTGTGTTTACTTTCATGTAAAAAAAAAAGGGGGGGGGGCGGAAGCGGAAGTAGAGAGGTCATATACATGGATCTATACTTATATGAGACTGATATTTTAAGGTGTCAAGATGTATCAGTGCTGAAATAAACTGGGACATAGTGACATACCCGTACATGATTTACGAGTCTAGCAGAATTACACATTAAAGAAAAAGAAAGATGTGAAATTACTACTTGCATTTTTACTGTGGGAGAGGAGGATGCGACAACATTTTATTGGTGTAATAATTTCTATTTTGTATCATGTCAGTTATGTAAAAAAAGTGTTGGAAAGATTGTCTTGTTTTTGTTTCCACGATTTGTATGTGTGCTTTCGTTTTGTCTTAAGTATACTGGGACATCATGTAGTACTGACAAATCCAAAATAAATAAATAATAAATAAATAAATAAATAATAAATAAATAAATACATTTAAGTAAATAAATAAATAAACAAATAAATAAATGAATAAATGAGTAAACAAATAAATAAATAAATATAAACTCAAGTGCTTAGTGAAATATCAATGTTAAAAGAGTATACGTTGATTCTCAAAACAGCATCTTACAATGAAATAGTCCTCATTCCACAAGGATTTTCATGTCTATGAGCGTAGGAGCAACAATCATTACCGTATATGTATCAACACTTCCTTGCGCCAGATTTAAAGATTTATGTGATGACTTCAGCAGCTTGCAAATCCATAGGATATTGGGAGAGTTGGTCTAATTTATACATGCATTATGGACATACGTCATTTATCCTTGTTCTCCGCAGTGACAACATCATGATGCCTTCCGTGACACTTGACCTGTCGCCATTAGGACTCGGTGACGATGAGATCATACCTTTCTCTTCATCCACTCCGCGCACTGCGATGCGGTCGCGAAGCGAGGAGAGACGACCAATAGAATCAGTGCACCGTTACCCGCCGCGAGAGAGGAGCAGCTCAGAGATCCGCCCACAAGCCGCCCGGGACAAACTAGACGGCGCCGTCATCGAGCACCAAGTTGAGGTGGAAGTCCATCATACCTTGGACACGCCCACATTCGACACGCCTCCTGAGCCACCCTCTAACCCTCCCCCACAACTAATCATCACACGGTCACATGAGAGCGACCAAAGCTTCCAATCATCTAGGAACACGCAAAGTTATGACGAAAGTTTCGCGAACAGAAATCACTATCATCCTCAACAACAATTGCATCATTATCATCACCACCACCATCACCAGTCACCTCCCCAACAACGGATGTACCGACCACGGGTTATGACGTCATCGGGAGGTGTGACTTCACCCAAGCCACAGCATCGCTCCGCCCACCAGAGCAGGGCATTGGGTCGTTACATGCCTAACAACAGCCAATCAGCATTACCGTCTCGTCTTGCCATGATGTACACCCCAGCACCGTCCAATCAGGAGAAAGAAAGATCACGGTCGAAGAAAAAGAGCGGGGTTAACGGCTCCTCAACCTCCAGTAAAATGAAGCAGCTTCGGCACAGAAGTCAATCACCGAGTGTCAACTGTGGAAACTCAGCCCACCCACACAGAGACCGAGAATTCTTACGAGCCATCCAGAATAGCGTGGAACGCCGGCAGAGGGCGCACCGGTTGTCTATTTATCAACTGCCAGATCAAGACGATGACATTTGGAATATGCTGTGATAGTGAACTTTCAAAAGCTCAGATTACCTAAAGTCGAACCTAATGAGTTTTGTTCTGTCTTGAAAGATTAATATAAGTCAATATGCATTACGCTATTACTGCTTTCCTAGACAGATCTAACCGCACAAAAAACATACATGTGTACAAGTACATGTGTGTGTTCACTATTGTGCATTCTGTATAACAGCAAAGACTGCAGTTTCATGCGATCATTAGTCTACATGTTTCTAAATCTTGAACTTCGAGACTAAGACAGTGGTATCAAATACTACACAACATAAATCTGGACTAGAACAAAATTGCCAAGTATGTGCTATGGTTGATATTTTCCACATCAGTATGTAACGAGTAACTGGCACTTGTGGAAATGGCACAAGGGCTTGAGCATATGACATGTCGACCTCAAGGAGCTTATTACTGTTATGCTGGAGAGAGCGGACTAACAACATTACGCGTGCCGAATGTGGAGCCATGGCCATGAGGGCAAGAAACGTATTTAACGTGAAGACAACGCCGTTGTTGTTATGTTACCACGTGCAAAACTAAACGAAACTCATGTATAGCAATACTAAATCCAACCGCATGGCATGGCGCCTGTATTGCCACGCTAGATACAATATGTTTTGTTAAGGCGGCGTCATGAGTCCGCACTCCAGTATAAACAGTACATGTATAAGCTCCTTCGAGAACCTACAAAGATGTGATATGGAGTGTTCTGATCATACTGTTTTTAGCAGCAGGGATGAATTTACTGACAACATAAGACCTCACAAAGGTGATAAAATTGTCTGTAATACAAATTTACAAATACTTAAGTATTTATATTTGTGTGCGCACGAAGGAGTGAATGAAGCATTTTATTACACTTAGATAAAGCCAAGTTACTCGTCTCTTTTGATGCTTCTCTAGAAGTTGGAGAGTAATTTGTTGCTTGTTTACATTGTACATGTACATATATTTAATAGAGCGAGTTGAAATACATGTATCTGTACATATACATTGTACTTGTATATAATAGATATCAGACAAGCCCGCAACAGCACCATTTGACTGATGTTTACTGTTTAGTGGTTGTCATCAATGGGATATGGCTGATGATGCATGTTTTATGACAGTGTTATTTATTATTATACATGTAGTTCAGAAAATAAACACCAGAATACTACCTCAATTATCCCTGAGATTTGAGCAACAGGGGATCCACAAGTACTGTATACTGTATATGTATAATAATTTAAATAATATTGTATATTGTGACTGTGAGTGCTGTGATCTTGCCTTGAGCAGTTCTTGTTTCGATTCTTATCCCATTCTCCTCATTTCCCACAAACTTGTTACAGAGTGAGAGATTCCACTCTTGAATGTGATAAGTTCCACACTCTTTCCCTTCACAGCTTCACAACTTTCAGAATTCAATGGATCAGATTGTTTCCTTCTGTGCAATGTAACAATGAAACAAAGTATTTAAATGTTACATTCTGAAGTATCAAATCTAAAATGGACTATTAATGAGCGTTGTTCAAAATGTTTTGCGCCGATGGCAAATGAGTCGGAAATTGTGCTGGGCGATTTTGAGTTACGGCCGTTTTTAACTGTTTTCTGATTAAGATACCAAAAATTTTTTTTTTTCCGCAAAATGAAAATTCAACCTTTTGTATCCAGAAAAAAAAAAATCTGAGTCAGAAAATAGTTAAAAGCCCAGCGTGACTTCTGACTCATTTGCTCTGGGCATAAGACAAATTGTTGATCGACTGTATTTCTAAGTTCACATCAGATCAAACATCAGACTTTGGACTGAGAATGACATTGACTGATGACATGTCAAGACTGATGGCATTTGATATCAATTGAAGAAAACTGTTTTTTCAAATTGCTATGTATTAATTATTGAAATGGAGCTACATTGTATTTATGGGATGCCTATTGGAAATATATGACCAGAACTAAAACATTTCAAATAGCATTTTGCTTTTAAATTTCATTGCCACTATGAATATGAATCCATTAAATTTTAAGCTGATAGTGTTTGACTGCAGATTTTAGTACAAAGAGCTACAGTTTAAAGAAAACATACTTTTTAAGCAAAGACAACAGGATTTAGATTAAGTGTTTTCAGCAGCATGAATAACCCACCCTAGTTATGCTACAATTAACCATATATCTCTATACTATGTGGGATGGAAGAGATTTCATTTCACCTTTTAAAGTTTTTGGTGGTACAGGTTGCCAGACGTAAAGTTTTATCACATATATTCATGAGACAGTAGATACTACAATCTATATAACTTATTTACTATATATACGCTGTTATTTTCTGCCCAATTCCTATGAGTCAATCTTAAGTACAGCTTATTATGTGTGTTAATGTACCTGTTAATCTTATGAAATACAAGACTATGCAAATGAAAATGTGTTCCTTTTATCATTCTATCTTCCCAATAATTATTGTGCATGAGAATTTCTGTATCTTCTGTTTATTTTACAGTAAAGTCATGGCTGTGATGAATGTAAAGCATAACTGCAATGCTTACGCAGTCAAACTAACACCCAACCACATACATGGTTAGTTCGATATACACATACAAGTATTTCTTATAAATAATTTAAAGACATCAGATGCAAGTTTCAATAAAGACTACAAGTTATGTCTGCGGCAAAGCATGTGTTGCTGGTGTCATATAAACTTTGCTACATATTTCCTAATCATTTCTTCATGTAATGTGCTCGTCATAAAGCAGATTTCCACTTTTAACAATAAACACCATCATGAATACAAAATGAGATTTACACAAACATTGCAGCTGTTTTTATATAAAGAAAAACTTCAGCCAGCAGTTTTACAGCTTCAGGGTAAAAGTGGTAAATAATTTCATATCTCTTTTGAATATGAATGTATGTTCTGGCAATTTTAAGATGAATGTCACTGATTCACTATCACTTTATAAGCCCAAAAAGTTTAGTTTTTTCAGGAAAAATGGGCCTGAAATTGACTGTTTCCATTGCAAAACCACCTCTTCAGGTGAGTAACAGATTGATATTGTGGTCACCCTTTGCAAATATTACAAAACACCATGATGGGTTTACGATAACGACACAGAATTGTGCCACAATTTTGCTTGGCTCTCATACAGGATAACGAGTCACACTTTTGTTTTTGTATTCATGTTATCTTTTATTACATGTCTTGTATATGAAATTTTCATATAATTTCTTTAACAATATGTTATAACCTTCTTAAATTTCAACAACAAATAGCAATATGGGAGGGACGGGGGGGGGGGGGGGGGAAAGAGGGAGATACTTTCT
>JBCEWB010088724.1:0-12551 GCA_039654565.1 Peronia peronii
CCCCCCCCCCCCCTCCCCCCTACAAAACTCGCCTACGACGCAACTTCACTGGGCACTGTCCTTGCGGCACTGCACTGCACTGTCCTGATCAGACCAAGGGCCAAAGCGCGCAGAAGGCGGACGGCGGGTGAAAGGCCAAAACACAAATACAAAGTCTAACGCACGGAAAAAACATGTGACGGCTCTCCCGATATGGCACCGCCTCTCCTGGGCACGCCGAACGGGACCGAAGCATAAAAACGGAACGGAACTCATTCATTTTCAAGATATTTGTCTTGTTTGTTTGTTTGTTTTTTTTTGGCGTTGAAATTGTCCCCCGTGAAGCATCCGGTGCCTTGAGTCGTCACTGCTTGGTTTGTCTTCAGATGTTTTTCTGCCATGTGTATATTTATATTTTTGTGTATATATTTCATTTTGTTGGGCTGCCATCCTCCCTCTTTCATTTGTATATCTTCAACAAGTTTCTTCTTCCCTACACCTCTTCACTTCTTTTGTCATTCATTTTCAAGATACTGATGTCACCTGTGAGGATCCCTGTCTTGTTTTTGATGTTGTCTTTGCTTTTCAGATGAAGTCAGCCATGCGTATATAGTACCAGTTGACTGTATATATATTATGTAGGCTGTTTTGTGGCTTTTCTTTTCTTTCAGACATTTTGCCTTTTCTGAATAAAAATGCAGTATTAAAACGTTAATATGATTATTCTAAGATGTTGGAAGGGAGGTCATTCCATAGTTGATCTGCCCCTCTGCCATCAAGGCTCTGACTCAGTCGGGGCTCTACACGTAGTGGAGATCATCACGCTGGCTGCGGGCAAATGGCCTAAAAGATTTAATTATGATCTCCTTCCCTACTACCGGGAGTCTCAATGCCAGGAGTCACTGGATGACCCTCTAAGGCGCTGCCCACACCGGCTATCAATGATAACTTTCGCCTGGGATTCTAATATAGACTTCCTATGGCCATATTCCTATGGAATATGCCCTTTCTCTGTTGTTTCAGAGTACAGAAGTGGACTGTCTGTTACAACAAGGGTCAGACACTCTTTGTTTTGATCCACGAAGACATGGCGGCCATACCTCTTTGGATCCTGAAATACTCTACTGAAGCCCTTTCGCTGATAGGGATAAGGGAGAAAAAATGTGACTCGAAATCCAGAAAAAGGGAAATTAAGACACGGAAGTCATGGAGAGACCTTTAGTAGGTGAAACAAATATGTTTTGAGGTTAAAAGTCCGATCAAGCCTCTTACCACTAATTTACTCATGAAAAAAACTTTTGGCTGCATTTTTCTTGAAATGCGTTTTATCAGCAGAAATAAAATAGTTTTTTTTTTCCCCTTTTTTTCTTTTCTTTTTTTTTTTTAAAGTTTTTTTTTTCAGCCATGTACTTTTTCATGAATACAGAACACAAGGTAAAAATGATCAGAGCTCATTTTCGATAACATTTTCTTTTCTTTTCTTTTTTAGAAATTTGACTTTTCGGGGTCAAATATTCTAAAAGAAATTCGTGACTTTTTTACATGCCAAAAAAGCGGAGGGGGGGGGAGGGGGAAGAAGGGAAGGCTGACTGAGCAAATGATAAAAAAGCTGTCCCAAAATCTTTTTAGATATTGAACTGAAAAGAATGTATACAAAAGCTCAAGCAAGTCAGTTGTGAAACATGGAATCCTATTTATAGTAAAGGTACCCAAAAACTGTTCAAAATGACTCCCAGAACCCACCCTCCTCCCCTTAAAAATGTATCACTGTCAGTTTCATGCTAAAGGGATTTCTTTATCCCAAGCAGGCTAATTACAGTGTTCTTGTTTAAATTGTCACAGAATAAATTATCTATGCTGTCAAAAACGTTCAAATCCGTAGAACTACAAGGGATGGTCTTGACATTAGCTACGCTTAAATTGCAATTAATGGATCTCTTCAATGGCTTTGTTTTCCATACACAAAGAGAATGATTTCATAAGACATGCATCAGTTAAACGTGCATCTGCATTCTATTGAACGGCCAAAAAGTTTTACAGCAATAAGGATGCTGTATTGAAGTCATGGATGGAGGTTCCGGACGGAATTGAAGGTGAAGATTAGGACACACCATTCTTCCAACACCAAGAATACTAATAACAAGAAAAAAAATAACAGCCTCGTCAACTATAACAAAAGCAAAAAGAAAACCCAACATTCGGCAGCAGATGTACCGGCACAACATTGAGCACAGCATCTGTAATGACATAACGTAATGACATCAACATTTACAGCATAATCACTATCATCATCATCATTACTGATACTATCATCAATAAGAAGAAAACAAACATCTCAACAATCGCAGCATCACAGGAACAGGGCCAGCGGCAGCTGTACCGAACGTTATTATTTTTTTATCTTTTTTTTTATGTGGCCTTGAAAGTAGAATTATGTCGACTTTATCGGCTTCTCCAGTTTTAGTGAGAAGAATAATTTCTGTGGGGAGAAATCTGGAATTTGGAAATTGGGCCCGGACAGCGGAGTCTTCGCTCATTCTTTGTCTGGCTTTAAAGACTAAAGGCTCTTCAACGTGCCCGACGTACACATGGAACTTCCAAAATATATTCATCCTTGTCCGAGAAGGCTGCACGTCGGGCTTCTCTATCATTCATGTATTTGTTGTTATTTATTATTCATTTATTTTGTGCTCAATTTTTTTTATCTACATATTTATTAATTAATTAGTTTGTAAGTTAGTTGTTTCTGTGGTTTGTCTTATACTCCTCTGTAGTTTCAAAATGACTACAATTTATGACACGTCTTAGTCTTTAGTTTTCGCCCAAAGTCCTACATGAAGCATAGAGTTCACCAAAGGCTAGATAAATCCGATGCCATTCCTGATGGCAGTGACGATGAGCGTCTTGCAGACAATAACTACACTGATCTCTCTGCTCTGAGAGGTCTTTCAATGTAGATCATGATGAGGATGCTGATGAAGAAGTTGATTTTTTTTTTAATTCTCTGAGGAGAAAACTAATGAATTTTAAGGAAATGGTTGATGCATGCATTTTATTCAAATTCAGTACCTGTATGTCTAAAATTTTTGTCATCTTGACCCACTTCCCAAGGATATCAAGGAGAACAAATACCAATAGTCTCTGATTCTTATTGATTCTCAGACCATGGAGAGACCTCTAGTATGTGAAACGAAGTTTGGACATAATGGATTTGGTTGTTTATGCATTAAAGATTAGCCTTTGCATGCTCGGAAAAAAAATGTAGGATGGCCATGTTTTAGTTAATGATCACAAGGTGATAACATGACTGAAACAAAGCAGGTTATTTCAGTTCCAAAACAGCATCTCCCACGAACACGGCACGAGTGTCTGTATGAAAGTCTCTTTTCTCAAGTTAGAATTAGACTTGGGATAGACATAGGATAGGCACAAAATAAACTATAAACTCTCGATTTCATCCAATTTTAGATTATCAGCTCTAGATTATAAATGTACAGTTAGACTGTGGATATAGGAGATTTGAATATAAGTCTATATCTAAAATCCAACTTAGCGCTCCTTTCTTTCTAACACGACCTGTGCGCTATGGCTGAAATGTCACGTCATAGTCTGACCACGTGACCGCACTTTCTGCAACTAAATTCAGTTAGACCGTACTATCTCAGTCTAGATCTAATTTCATCTCTGTTTTTCACTCTGCATGTTTACAACTATCCATAGTAATTCATGAAGTTCAAGCCAAGTTGTAAACTTGAGGACTTGAAAGCCTCCAGAGGCCTTGAACTATCTTTATGTTCAGGTAAATTATGAAGGACTGACTTGGAATGCACCATAAACAATATGTTTGTGGTCTTGATTGTTGTTAAATTAAGCTAATTTCAACCCATCTCTTGTAGTTCTACATATTGAAATATTATTCCTAGCACTTCCATAATTATAAAAGAGATTCTGCGACAATTTGATTTGTAACGAATTAATGAACAACACTCAAAGTAACTTGTTTAGGATTATGATGTCTCAGTAAAGTGAAACAGAAAATGAACTGACTCTGTAATGTACATGTATAAACAGTCAAACTCATACTGGTACCGTGACAGGTCAAGACGATGACGGGAGAAATCGGACACGGATCCTCGCTGGTAATATCAGTATCTTGAATAGAATAGGGGGAAATACCGGGAGGAAGAAATTTGTAGATATAAAGGAAAGGGAGAAGACTTCAGCCAGGCAAAATAAAATAAATTATAAGGAAATAAAACAACTATCTGAAGATGAAATCAAGTACCGACGATTCCAAATTGCCTTATACTTCACTAGTGACAATTTCAAGACAAAATTGGCACTTTTTAAAACTGATATCTGAAGAATTGATTGCTTTGTAACAAGAAATTGCCCCCATCAGAACTGAAATGACAGTCAGTTGTTCAAAATTACTTAAAGTTGGATTTAATGTTGATGAAGAAAAAAATGTTCTGATTTCATAACTGGGCAGAATTAAGACTGAACTGTGGTAAAAACATCCTTTAAGACCATCAAAAACAAAACAAGAACAAAAAAGATTGAACGCTTCTGCATTATCTGCAAAAGTCTCCAAAAAATGTCTATGCCATTAACGTATGAAACAGGACCAGCAGAGATAGAGCCCAATGGGACCAAAATGGTTGTTTGAAAATAAAATCAATCAACATGAAAAGGCAACAGGTGTCAGTGAGAATTAGAACATTTAGGACCAGCTGTTACGTCTTTGCAGGTATTCAGTCACAAACTCGTGACAGTAAAACAATGCCGTCTTTCCATCTTGTGATGATTGTGCATGTTAATTGTTCCTTTCCACACAACTGTCCACCATTGAGGCCACACTCTGTTTCTTTTGGCAATCCCCGTCTGTGAGTTACATCACGGAATCAATGGAATACTAGAAGTACATGTTTTTCTCTGAATACTATTATGCCTTTGTGCATAGGAAGTCTCTGCAAGTATTACAATATAATATGATATTTTTAAAGTCATGACACAATAAACTCACTCATATAATCACATTTTATAAACTCAAATAAAGAATTGGGAAATATGTATCCTCTCGAGCCCGTATCAGCGTGGAGGGGCGGCACCTTAAAACAAATACTTAACAGTTCCCATCCCTGCAGCTCATATATAAACTGTATACAAGCTCCAGCTTCGGTTTTTCGTTTTTCACAAGAATGAAATAAATACAGCCAGTGTTTTTACCTCTGATCTGCGATTTTTCTTTCTCCCTCATTCAGTTTTAGATATTTTGCATGCCTTTGAGAGCAGATCAGGAAAGTGTTCTTCTGTCTCGTATAGTTTTAAGTGAGACGTCCTCCTTGGTAAATTAACAGAATCCTGAGCATTAAATTAAAACAACAGCAACACTGCATTCAGTTATAGATGATGATAAATAGACCAGTCTTCAGTGGCACGAGATGAATATGGATAAATGTTAAATTAGTAGAGACTGTAGAGACAGACGAAAAGAGATTACGTCTATGATAACGTTACATGTACAATACTATTTATGGTAGCTCTGCGAACTTGTACTGAGAGAAATGGTTCTGATTTATCAAAGAGGAGTTTGACATCGATGGAAATGACAGAACTTAGTCCGGAGATACCATAACTTTCAGTTTCATATCGGCTCTCCTTAGAATGTCTTCTTTTTCGAGGGCACACTGTCCCATCTCTGACTCTTTTGCAGACCTATAGCTTCATTGTGGTTGTTGTGGTTGTTTTTGCCGGCAATGTTGTGGTTTTGTCAAATATATATTAAGAAAGGAAAAAAAGCATTAGATGCTTAGAATATGCTTGTATAATATTATGCTCCTTTCATGAATCTGCGGTCATGCATGTGTACTTTCATTTCAACATTTCTGTTTTTCACGCTCTAAGTGTTCATTATGCTGTGAAAGTTTTCATTTACCAGTACATTACTTATTCCGTACTTTCCATGACTTCTTTGGCTGTTTCTAAGTGTCATTGTCTCTAATGATTATCACCTCTGAGGCATATTCTCAGATGAACGCGAAATCTTTTTGCGGAAATACTGTTCGCAGTAACAGCTGAAAACTGGTTGCTTTTGTTTTGTTTGTTTTTTGTAATTTATATAGGAAATAATTCAAACATTATAATGGCTTTGAGGAAAGGCGCTCTTTCAACACTTGGTGGTCTTCGCCCGAGGCCACAGAAGAGCTCTATGAGCCAAGAGTGCTTAAAATAATTATTATAATCTGTAGGGGAAATATTTTAATGTGTATATTGACACATATAAGTAGTTAGTGTAAGTTTGTCACCATTATTTGGATATAACAGTTTCTTCCTTACTATTTAAGCCATCTATACTGCGCACAAGGTTTCTACGGTATTCTAGTTTTTTTGTTTGTTTGTTTGTGTTTTTCCCCCTGGCTGCTTCTGACGGGTATTATCATTTCTTGAACACAAGATCAGGTCTATGTGCATTGTTTTATTCAGATAATGTCCTTTGTAGAAGGGCAGTCATCCTTATATCCGAAAGTGGATCTCTCCGTTCTCCAACGTTTTTCGAAATGCTATCAAGCGGGCAAATTCTCTGCTTGTTTGTTTGTTGTTTGCTTGTTCATTTATTTGTTTTTTTGTTATTTGTTTTCATGCTAACACAGAATACCTATCAGGATTACGTGATGATGTGATGAATTTTAAGTATGGAAGAGACAGTACAGAATAGGGGCAAAAATGGGATTCAAGGAAAGTTTGAATGGTAAAATTTCCCTTCGCGCACATTTTGCCGTCTTAAATCAGTTCGTATAGGACTGGAGGGTTATTGCGTCACGGCGGGTGTCGCGTCACGTATGTCCGCATCACGTCAGACTGTACCAATCTGCACCAATATTGGCTTATTACTTCTCAACATAGAGCTATGGAAATCTGCCAATTTTGGTTCACATTGGTACAGTCTGACATGATGCGGACATAGGTGACGCGAACACCCTCCGTGACGCACTGATCCTCCAGTCCTATAGTATTCAAAAGTTTCAACATCATCAGTGCCGGTTTGCCTTGCACGCTTGAATTTACAAGTCCTTGAACTGAGTATCAAATCATGGAAAGACTGAGGTTAGATAAGATATTTTTTTTTCTCTCGCTAAAAGTCTTGACTAATGTCTTCTCATAAACAGATTGTATTGTAGATTGTAATGTAACTTATCTTGAGGTTCATCACATGATTAGTACAAAGAGATATGTGGTTGTTCTTTTCATATTATGGCTCGTTATTCTCGTTGAATTTGATCTCTTTTGGCAGTTGTCTGTTTTTCGCCGTCTTCTTTCATATTGTTGCAATAAATGTCGACGTTGTCTATACAATCAGTTGTTCTTGGTAGAATGAGACACCTGCTTCGTAGTAATAGTGTGGAGAGATTTAGAATGCTTTCTATTGTGCCAGGCTCACTCGACTTTTTGTCGTTTATATATTGATAGAAAAAAGTATTTCAATATTATATAATTACAATAAAGTCATTGAACACTTGCATAACATAAACATTAAAATCAAATGAAGAACAAAGGAATTATCATGGATCAGTTTTTATTAAGTTGTGTTTTTTCAACCCACCGATAATGACCACTGAGGTAAATCCGTTGTCAATGTTCTGGACTCCAAACATCAATTCTAGTGTAGATTCCTCCCAAGAGGTTGGAAACACTACTTAACTGGCTCCATGAGTTGCTCTGGACCTGTGTAATAAAATGTACTTCTCTTTTAAGGCTGCAAAAATGCAAAACGTATTTAATCACAATGATAGTACTAAAAATGATAATGAAATTAATGATAATAATAACAAGGTAGTAGCAGCATGAGTTATTACTTATAGCAGTACTTGTACTAACATGTTAATGAGTAGCAACAGCAGTAGTAGTGCTAGTAATAATAGTAATAGAAATAGTAGTTATAGTGGTAGTGATGGTAGAAATAGTTGTAGCAGTAGGAAGAGGAGAAGTCATGATTAGTAGTAGTAAAAAAATAGCCTGTTTACAAGTATTTGGGCCTTTCATCAAAAATCATCAATGATATTGAAATGGTGTAGTTTTTTGTAATATATAGAGTTGATATAACATAGCATTGACAGTTAGATAAGGACACGCGCACATAACAAGACATCTCAAAGATTCAATGGGTACAGTTATTCACATTCATTATTGAAACTTATACCAAGACTGGTTTTTGGAAGAAAACACACACACACACACAAACACACACACACAGATGATAGAGTTGTTTAAAACAATGATACATTTAACCATATGGAAATAATTAAAGGAATGCCTACTTACACCTTTTTAGGGAGTGGTCAAGGTACCGGCGACAGCACCAGCCACTTGCAGACCTTTGGCAAGCTCAGTCCAGAAGTCAGCCTGTTTGTTTGATAAGGTTGATGGAAGACAAAAAGTTGAAAGAAATACGTTAAACTGGCACATTTATTAGATGTCAATTAGTCTGAAAGTCTGCTCCTCTCTGCATTGTTGTCCATTTCATTGGGGACACAAAACTGATCATGATTACACTCCAATGTCTCAGTCGTGTGACCAACAATTGAAGTAAGAGTAAAGAATTGTTAAGCATGGGTGAACAGAAAAATACATTCTTTACTTTTTTTTGTTTTCAACCCATGAATGGGAGTGACATTTTCTTAGCGTCTCTGCACGATACGGAAGCACATACTTCATGTAATACCTCAGTCATTTCGATGGTTGTGAAACAATGAAATAAAATAATTTCAGTCATATTTTCCTTGCCGCATCTTAAAACAATAGTCCTAATTTTCTAACATAGAAAGGAAAACGATGTTGTATTTTTCTAATGCTTTGTTTCTAAATTATACTAGTGGTGTCTTTTGGACAAGTGACGGTACTAACACCTAGAAGAATGTTATTCTCCTTCCAAAAAAGTAAAACAGATGAGAAAAATTATATTCAGAATCTTCCCTGAACATCTCTTTTGCCGATCAGATTCATTGCATTAGCGGTAATGGTCACAGCTTTAGTGAGGTCACTCATAAAATCCTTATTATAAAATAATGGGTAGAACAATAAAAATGATGTCGACACGGCAAAAAAAAAAAAAAAAACGGTGACGCTCGGCATACTGAAAGTTAGGTCAGAAATATTTTTTCAAACGTGATTGTTAATCCGTCCCTCAAACTTTCTTAACATCGGTGTTTTATTCGGCTGAGTATTCGGCAAAAGATTAAACACTGGGTTTCCTATCGAGCGTGAGCATTTCTTTTTTATATAGTTGAAAAAACAATGGCAGTGGTAAATAATAAAAATGGGACATAAAAGTTTGTGGTATACAGAATCTAAACATAAACTAACTTCAAGATTTCAAAAATCTTATTTGAATACAGCAATTCCTTTTTTAATTCTATACTTTTTGTATCCAGTCTATATAAATGTGTATATGTCTCGCAGCCAGTCAAAATGAGACGTATGTCGATTTTGCACCATATGGAGGTTTTTTTCATGTGAAAGCTTATTTCATACTCTTTCAGGTGGTGAAAAAAGTTTTGAGCCAGCTTTATTCTAGTCAGAGATAAAGCAGTTTAAAGAGATAAAGGGGGAACCTTCAGCAGTGACCGAAATTCCGAGAAAATCGAGTTTAAATTAACGGCCGAACGCATAAATCTACATACCTACCTCCCTAAAAACCTGATTTTAATGAAGTAATATTTATAAATCCAGGATAACACCAATACTGTCTTGTTCAGAAATGAATGCACTTTCGATTTCTACAATAAAATAAAAATTCGATATCTGACCCCCCTCATCACATTCAAAGCCCGGTTTCTCAATTCTAGCTTAGCGACTTCCGTCTCATTTCGGCTGGCCGCGAGACATATCTTCCCCGATATCCGTGAAGATCTCTAAATATATCTATTTATGACATATTTACATTTATCTAAATCTATAATAATTCACATTGACAAAGGTAGATAACTGAACAGAGAGAAAGAGACAGACAAAAATATGCAATAGAAAATGGGACGGAGACTTCAGACATCTGTGCATATACCGATGGATATGAGTCTCCTGATTCTTTTTTGTGTTAATCTCAAAACATTCAATTAATCAATTTCACTATCAGGGAAAAATTGACTAGAACTGGTCATCGTCGACGATATAAATCTACACTCTTCATTGTGCATGTCATTGCTGTGACAAAAATACATTTTCTTTTTCTTCTTGTTGTTGTTTTCAATACCAGTCTGGTCTTGATGAACATTCGTCAGAAATTTTTTGAAAAAGAAACCTCAAATGTGGACTATTTCAACAGATTAATGCTGATGAAATAATCTTTTGTTTGTTTGTTTGTTTGTTTCTTTGTTTGTTTGTTTAGGAAAGGGTCATCTAAAGTCTATCCGTCTTACCTCAGCATCTCTAACACCTGAGCTCACAGCACCAGCGGCAGCACCAGCCACTTGCATAGTTTTGGCCAGCTCACTCCAGAAGTCAGCCTGTGAAGTTTGGGAATGAGAAACAGAAAGATGTATTATAACACAATCATTTCAATTCCACATCAGCCAAGAGTGAAACTGTAACAAAGCCGTTTTTTTTTCTCTCATTTTTTCTTTCTTTTGTGTTTATTAACAAGATGATTTAAGCTGTTATTTTTGTAACTTTCACTGCAACTGTAAACACCTGTTCAGGCATATCACACAGCTCACTAGCAATCAGAGACGATTTACACTTTCCAAAGTTAGGCGGAACCGCTCTCCCCCTCTGTGAGATTAAACACAAAACTGCATTAAAATATATAATAACAAAATGTTAAGATGGATGATTCTAACATTTCTTTCGGTCAAGTTCAAATACGAAAAATGTTCTCTATAGACATCTAAAAAGTAGTACATGTACAGATATCTGTCTATGTGATCAAAATATCTCAAACTATTATTATTTCTTTATTTATAAATCCGTATCTGTTTATCGTTTAATCCATAGATAGACAGACAGAAAAACGGATAAATCTGAAGACAAAATAAGAAAGATGAGAAAGAAGGAAAGATTTTAATCGCTATCTATGTACAGTGCTTAAAGTCAACCCTTTGGATCCCAATCAAACAAGGTTGACATTAACCAATGCAAAGTTAACAAGAATAAAATAAGAATGGAACTGCTAGGTGTTCACTTTATAACAAAGATTTTTTTTTTATGCGAGTTAATTTTTACGGTATCGCACTGTATATTAACTAGTGTATGTATGTGAAATGAGCGATTTTGAAGGTCTGCCAAATTACGTCCCTTTGCCGGATACAACAGGTGAAATACAAACGGTTTTTCTCTTGTTATTTCCCACATGATTAACTGCTCACTTTGGAAATGTCACCATCTAATTTTTCATTTTATTTTTTTCTTTTGTCATCTGGTAATTTTGTTCATATTTTTCTTTTCTCTTTTGTTTCTTTTTTACTTCACGTATTTGCAAAACCAAGAGCTAACGATCGTTCTCTTCTCTACAGTGATTGTCTCATACCCCTTGTGTTTGGCAAGGGTAAGTAACCTAGATAGCTGAAAAATAATTAATAATTATTAATATTATTCGTGTTATTATATTGAACGTTTAGATCCATTCAACGTCACAGTGGTATCCGTTAGAAACTGTGCAGTAAAACTGAAATTGAAGATCTGACCGCCATTTTCAATACTTACTTACTCTGTTAATTATTTATATCTATGGGGACAAAACGCGCTTTTCCTAGTGATAATTCAACTTGATGGAACGACAGTAACCAGTCATGAGTGACAGTCTATTACAATGGAGCTATAGAGCTGGACCATTGTTATTGGGCCATCCTCCTAACATGATTTCCTCTTTTAAGAAAACATTCTGATAAAATTCTCTAGGAGAGAATCAACTAAAGTCTGTCCGTCTTACCTGCACATCTCTAACACCTGAGCTCACAGCACCGGCGGCAGCACCAGCCACTTGCATAGTTTTGGCCAGCTCACTCCAGAAGTCAGCCTGTGAAGTTTGGGAATGAGAAACAGAAAGATGTATTATAACACAATCATTTCAATTCCACATCAGCCAAGAGTGAAACTGTAACAAAGCCGTTTTTTTTTCTCTCCTTTTTTCTTTCTTTTGTGTTCATTAACAAGATGATTTAAACTAGTGTTTTTGTAACTTTCACTGTAAGTGTAAACACATGTTCAGGCATATCACACAGGTCTCTAGCAATCAGAGACGATTTACACTTTCCAAAGTTAGGCGGAACCGCTCTCCCCTGTGTGAAAATACACACATAACTGCATTAAAATATAAATAACAAAATGTTTAGTTAGATTATACTGATATTTCATTTGGTTATGCTCGAAAACGGTTTACCATATCCGGATAAGAGCATAGTTCATGTACATATATCAGCCTATACAAATATACATCTCAATCTATTCTTTCTTTATTTATAAATCTACATCGGTCACACGTATGGAAGGGAAGATAGCAGAATATCAAAACAAGCGCTGAGCTGGGGAAACCGATTGCAAAAAAAGGACGGGTAGACAGAAGAAAGTCAAACAAAGCT
>JBCEWB010088735.1:0-2500 GCA_039654565.1 Peronia peronii
TATCGATCAATTTTGGACACGAAAACTTATGGTACTGATCTGTATGGTGTCCACCACAGACTAGCGCGGTGTCCACTGAAACATCACCCACACGTGGAGCAGTGTGTGGCTCCAGTGAACATGCAGTAACATCCGGGGACAGGTTCGTCAGACACGGGGGAAGCTCAGGAGGGCGCGATGCCTGCGTCCATCACTGACAGACAAGCTGGACAGATGGCAGGGCCCTCTCCTTCCCCAAAAACGTTATTCCCCCTTCCCCCCCCCCCCATCTCCCGACCCAGCTCAGTCGCCCTCATGCTGAAGTCCTATGAGAACGGGGGGGGGGGGGGCATCCATGTTTCTCCTAAGGGGACTGTAAAAAGGTCAACACGCCGAGTGGGGTCCGGGATGATTCGGGGGGTTGAGGTCAGTAGAAGTTGTCTTGTACCTCTGCCACTCCCCTACCCCCACCGCCCAACGGCCCTTTCCCATTCTTATAATTTCTACTCACGCCCTCTAGCGCTTAAATTCACGGTATGAGCAGAGAGAATGAAAACAAAAATGGAGAAGATGAGGGAATGAAAGAAAAAATAAGAATCCGGAAGACGTCTTTGGAGACTTGACCAAATCAGTTCTATATCTCTTCTATTGTGTCACTATTTCACAGTCCGTTTGTGATCATATTCCAAAAAAGGCGGGGCGCTGTGGGTGGGGTGTGGAGAGGGGGGGGGTGGGGTTGACGGCGCGAGCGATGGGAGGAGGATGCTCTTAGTACTCTGTGAAGTCTGTATTATGTCCATGCTCTTTCGCATCTTCTCTCTCGCTCTCTCCCCACTCCCCCCCTCCACTCCCCCCCCCCCCTGTATCTTTCTCTAGGCCTTCTGTCGCTGTCTATCTCTTTCGAGCTTTATCTGTCTATCTGTCTGTTTCTCGTTCTCTCTCTCTCTCTCTCTCTCTCTAGCTCATTGTCGCTCTCTCTTTCGAATTTTATCTATCTATCTGTCTGTTTCTCTCTCTTCACTCCATCTCTTTCTCTCTCCCACTAGCCCTTCGTTCGTTCTCTTCTCTTTCGCCCTCTGTCTGTCTGTCTGTCTCTCTCTCTCCCTCTCTCTCTCTCTCTCTCTCTCTCTCTTTCGATGCTGATGATTATGAAGACACAAATTGTCGAGGAAGGAGCCGAGGGGATAATTTGAGGCGGAGACGAGGGGTCCGGTGGGAGGGGGCAGAGCATGACCCCTTCAACGCTTGTGGTTGAATTAGTGAGCTAGGCGAGATTGCTCAGCGTGCGTTCAGAGCAAGCCCGGGGGCCCGTGGGGGGCCGGTCGGTGATGGGGGCGGGGGGCAAATGAAATCAGGGGACAAACTGGGGAGCCAAATGTCATAATCCCCTCCTGTTCCAGGGCGACTCTCTCTATTCCCAAACGCTGTTCCTTCCCCAGACTCTTTGCCAGTATGTGGCTAATGCCAATTTCGTTGTATGATGAGAATCTGGCTGAAAGAATTTTTCTACGGTCTCTGAGGGGTATTCCCCAGATGTCTGTACCGCACAGGATACTGCAGTGATTCCATTTTAATCAAGACAGACAGGCAGATAGACAAACAACAGACAGACTAACAGACGAACTGATACACAGCCAGGCAGATCAACAGGTACACAAAGATCGGTGCATATGTCTAAATATATAAGGGTCTTATCATTTATGCAGAGGTGTATTCAGCTTTCAATCAATTCACGAGGACGCCGCAAACGCTCTGAATATGTGTGTGAAAATGTGTGTAACATGAGTACAACTCTGGCTTTATAATATGTCCTTCAATCACAAATTAGACAGAAACGAGACAGACAGAGAGTCAGACAAACAGGGAAAAAAAACAGACACCCAGACAAATAGGCATACATACAGATGGTAGAGTGAGAGAGAGAGAGAGGGGCGGTCAGAAAAAAGAATTTGTGGACGATCAGGTAAGTGACGGGAGGGGAGGGGAGGTGATGAGTGAGACCAAAAACGGCGCGTGGCTGAATGATAACACCACTCTGATACTATGACAAGTTCTAATAGAATCCCCCCATCAATCCCTAAAGCCGTGGCGACTGTCATCTCATACCCTGCCCTCCTACTTCATTCCCTGTCTCACATCCTTCCCTCACATGTCTTCAGCATACGTCCGTACACAGGGCAGCTCATTACTTAATGAGCCTCCTACCGAAGGCCCCATGAGTTCTCTAGCGTGGGAATTTTCCTCATCCGCGAACGCCCAAAGACTTCGTTCCATTCGGGCTTCGATTGAGTGCTAATTTAGGACGGTCCATTTACCCCGTGTTGTCCTGCGTCTTTGAGGAAGAGATACATCCTCTCTGAGCCCTTGGCCACGGGCTCGCTGACTGTGTCTTTTGCAGTCTCTTCGGTTAAGGAGATACCTCTCCAATCCCTGCGGAAGATCGTACACTCCAACAATAGAGATCAAATTTCCTCATTGGCAGCAATATATAGAGGGAGCCGAAGAACTGAGGAGAAGTTTC
>JBCEWB010088735.1:7500-12551 GCA_039654565.1 Peronia peronii
AACAACAACAGGGCGAAAATTGAAAGCGTTACACTGATATTGTTGACAGCCGGCAGTTGGGAGATGGTTAGATGATTGGATGGTTGGATGGCTGGATGGCTGAATGGCTGGATGGCTGGATGGCTGGACGGTTGGATGGTTGAATGGCTGGATGTTTCGATGGCTGGATGGTTGGATGGTTGGATGGTTGGATGGCTGGATGGTTGGGTGGTTGGATGACTGGATGGCTGGATAGTTGGATGGCTGGATGGCTGGATGGTTTGATGGTTGGATGGCTGGATGGTTGGATGGTTGGATGGTTGGATGGTTTATTGGCTGGATGGCTGGATGGTTGGATGGTTGGATGGCTGGATGGTTGGATAGTTGGATAGCTGGATGGTTGGAAGGCTGGATGGCTGGATGGCTGGATGGTTGAGTGGTTGGATGGCTGGATGGTTGGATAGTTGGATAGCTGGATGGTTGGAAGGCTGGATGGCTGGATGGCTGGATGGTTGAGTGGTTGGATGGCTGGATGATTGGATGGTTGGATGGCTGGATGGCTGGATGGCTGGATGGTTGAGTGGTTGGATGGCTGGATGGTTGGATGTTGGATGGCTGGATGGCTGGATGGTTGGATGGTTGAACAGATGAGTGAGTGACTACGTACAGAGCAATGTAATGCCGATGGCTGGCAGTGAAGATGTGAGTAATAGGAGAGGATGCCGCAGTTGAAGGGACCAGCGAGGTCATGTGTGAGTGACTGAAAAATGAGACTATGACCACAAGAGAATATGACAAGAAGTGATGCAGGGTAGGAAAAATTATGACACACATGAATATGAAAGTGGAAACATGGGAATTTGTAGTCAGAGGAAAGAGACGAGCGGAATTACGATATTCTCCTTTGAAAAAAAAAAAAAAACACCGACGTTGTCATCCGTATCAAGTCTTTTCAGAAACAAATCCATTATTTTTAAACGTTTTTCTGTTGCGTATTCTTGTTATATAAGAAAGACGGGTTTATCCCCAAGTCAGGTTTAACACTGAGGTTCATTGCTCTGACATACTGAAATTCGAAGAAAAATAAAGAGATACTATTCTTGTAAACGTGTTCAACCAAGTCCAATCTGCAGCTGGCATTATAAGAGCTTTCTTAATAATGAAATCAGGCCGGCCTAAAAGTTCTGAGATCGGTTCATGAGACAACTACACAAAAATGTAGGTTCTTGCACTCTTTAGCCATTCTCAGTATCGTATCGGATCTTATTTATGGCGCAAAGAATCAGACATCCAGAGGGAGAAAGAAAGAAAGAGAGAGAGAGAAATGAGAGGGAGGAGGACGGATAATAATTGTCTTCTGGAGCAAAGACAAAGGAGAAAGGGCGACAAATTCGGTGCAAACTGGCATTAACGTCAGCCGCTCAGGACAAAGAGACCTCCGCGATATTTTTTCTAAAATATTTTTCTAAACCTTCAACTTGCCAAACCAACGGCAAATAAAAACTCAAACCTTTTCTCCCACATTTTCTGAATTTTAGCCGAGAAGAGAATAGGCCTGACCTTTCGGTAAAAAAATGTTAACTGGTCGAAGTTTGGCCAGTCGGTTGGTTTAACGAAAGTAGGCCAGAATCCTGGCCACATAGGCGGCATACTTGGAGACCATAATAAAATGGCCGCTGGTTTTGGGAACGCTCCCAAACGGGTAATAAAAGAATAAGGAAATTATGTGTTGGGGATGTCTTTCTCTCTTTCTTTTTTGTCTAGCAAGATCAGAGAAGAATTTTACTCAGTGCTGTTTTTGTACTCGATTCTTGCAGAAAACAGCAAAATAGCAAAAGATGCAGTCCAGACTTTGTTAATATTAAAAAAAAAAAAAAAGAAAGAAAGAAAATACGCCCGTACCATGCCAAACATTGGGTCCATCTTGGCAGTGTCTCGCGCAAAGCTGAAAACACACGAGTGAATCTGATATCTATTTCTTTGGCCCTTGTTGAAGTTTATATGGGCTGAAAGAGTATATTATATGAAGGGACTCTACAGAAATTCGTTCAAGATGACTAAATGGTTTGGCTTGAAGCCCGAGCATTAGATAATGATAAGAACGTGGACGGAAGTCCGCACAGTGATTTTATATCATTCTATCGCTAATTGACATATTTAATCTCACAACGGAAGGCATGCAACATTTGACCAAAGTTACTTTTGTTATATTCCTTCCCTTCCTTCGTCAGCTCCTCCAACTCACATAATATCTTCTCCCCCCCCCCGCTCCGTCCCATCTCCTCTCTCTCTCTCTCTCTCTCTCTCTCCCCCCCCCCCCCCCCCCCCCCGCCCTTTTCTGTTTTGTGTTGCTTTTTGCTCTATTAGGTTGAAATTTCCATTCAGTTACATACAGCTAGTGGCAT
The DNA here is from genome assembly GCA_039654565.1 of Peronia peronii. Classification (NCBI taxonomy): domain Eukaryota; kingdom Metazoa; phylum Mollusca; class Gastropoda; order Systellommatophora; family Onchidiidae; genus Peronia; species Peronia peronii. Next base: position 9,885 of record JBCEWB010088735.1, read on the forward strand.
TCAAAGATAAAACATTAGCAGGGAAATAAAAGGATGGACAGAGAATGCAAATGTAGTTCACGTAAAAACAACAATCAATAAGGATGTTCCCTGTGTAATGATGGAAAGTGCGTCCGGACAGGATTTTCTGGCCAATGTTTATCGTGTTCTGGGCTTCTGGCCCTTGTGAATGAAAACTATCTGCACTATTTTCAAGGAATTAAATTGGATTTTGCCGAGGTCCGGTTGAATTCTATAAACAGCGGAAGCTCTTGGGCGAAAGAAAAGGGGAAAGAATTAATCCACGCCATGCATTTCTTGACATTTGTTTGCTTTGCTTTGCAAAATCGTTATCTTGTGGGCTTCTACAAAACACAGAGGGTTCTAGGGTGGTGTCTACTGAGATGCTAAATACAAGGATTCCGTTATTGAAGGAATAAGTCTGGAAAATTCTCATTCATACATAATAAAACACACACACACACACACACACACACACATCCGTAGACATACACACTAAATGCTCCTACCCATTTTTCTTCTCGAAGAAATATAATATTGTTTACCTCCTCATTCACTCTTTGTTCCTATAATCAAGTTAACGTAGAAGGCTCTCTGTAACGAAATTGTTCTCTAAGCAAATAAAATAACAATGTCTATATACATATGCAAATATTGTTCGAGAGACCTTAGTATTTATTTTAAAAAAGCAGAAAGGATGTATTGTTTTCGATTCTTGTCGTGTTCTGCAAGATCGATGTCTGTTTTGCTGTGTTCTTTATGGTACTAGAAAATGAGGACGGTTCTATTAGCCACCCCCACTATAAAACCAAGGAAGGGATTTCAGGTATTCGACGCATAAGTCTTTATACAAAAAAATCATTCTAAGGAAATGAAAAGTCTTAGAGAGACATACTGCTTAAAATGATAAAGATAAAATAATAAAAATCCCGCACTCTTTCTTTCTTTTTTTTTTTTTTTTTTGATGTTTGTTTGTTTGTTTTGATTTGTTTTGTTTGTTTGTTTGTTTGTTTTGATTTGCTTTGTTTGTTTGTTTGTTTTTTGTTTGCTTCATTTTTCGGTGAAAAGAGGAAGAAGAATCAAAAGTGTGTTGGATTTGGTAAATTATAGCCCTCTAAATGTAAAACAAAGAAGGTCATCTTAGCTTAGTTTCTTTCAAGTGCTGCTGTTAATACAACTGTAAATATTTTCACACAGCTGTTGGACAAGGCATCAGTTGATGACTTCAATTCTAGGCCAACCAAAATGTTAACATTTATACAGTGTAACAACTCTCAGTGCTTATGGCAGAGGCAAGAGTGTGATACACCATGAAAAACAGAAACTGAAAGAAATAAGAGTCAGATATTGATCTAAAGGCATCATCCGAAAAGATAAAAATATAAAAATTCAATGAAAATATTTTTTTGACCATGGTTGAAAATGAAAGGTTGGAAATGAGAACGAAAAAGAGATAAAAAAGTCAATACCTTCATAGATATCTTTCCTAAGAGGTGAAATTCTAAGATATTATTTTGAGGAGTAAGACTTTCTTTTTAGGGCTAAGACTGAATTACAGGAATCTAAATAAATGAAGGATAAGAATAAGAGGTTTAAGTTACGTTCTGTAATACGTCTTTCAACCTCCTAGTAGAGGTTATCTAGGCGGGTTTTTGTTTAAAACAAACAAACAAACAAACAGAAAACAAATCATGTTTTTCCTTAAAAAAAATAATAATTTTTTTTATGGTCACTCGTGGGTCCCTTGCTATTGTTGTTTTGGTCTGTCACATCCCTAGCGTCCATATCTCCTACTCTATTGTGGATATCCTACCTGTATAGATAGAGTAGGGAAAAATAGAATAAGAGGTTGGAGAAGGCGTAAGAGGTTGGAGTAGGCGTAAAAGTCTAGGGAAAGTAAGACAGTAAAAAAATCTGAAGACACGGAGGGAACAAACATCTAGAGAGAACAAGAAGGAAGTAAAATTATAGAGAAAGGGAAGAAACCAAAAATCTAGACTGACGCCTTAGGGATATCTTCTTAAAGTGCTGGCTTAGCCCTCGGCAAAGAACTTAACGATGAAATCAGCCTGGCCTTATTTCAAGGGTCCCTCAGAATTGCCAGCCAACTCAGTTCCCAGTGACAATTTTCTAAAACTATCTCGCCCTGGCCTCGGGCTCTCCTGAGAGCTTGCTGGCTACTCGCGAGAGCTCGTCCGCTGGGGTACTGCTGATGAACATGAATAACATCCTGTGCATACCTTATTGATTTTTTCACTATATATCAACTCACATTTGACGCTCTGACAATGATCATCTAGTCTGCATTCGCCACACATAACCGTCAGGATCATTTTTTATTTATTTTTTTTAAAAAGATCTAATGTAAAACTAAAAGTTTCTTTAACATGTGGACATTTCGGGTTTTTGTGCACACTTGAAGGTCTTATGTGTGCGTAAGAATTAGACACAGAAAGAAAGACACAGAGAGAGAGAGAGAGAGAGAGAGAGGCAAATAGATTGAGAGATAACTTGATAACAGATAGTAGATAACCAGGTACGTTGTTTTGATAGATTGATAGGTAGGTATAAAATAAATTGACAGAGAGACAGACAGACAGACAGACAGACTGACTGACAGACAGACAGACAGACAGATAGATAGATAGATAGATAGATAGATAGATA
>JBCEWB010088745.1:0-12550 GCA_039654565.1 Peronia peronii
GGTTTGAATGGAAGCAAATGGTTCTTCACTGATTGGATTAGTGTGTAAAATGAGGGGGTGGGCTTTGCTCAAGACCTAATTTATTAAACATTAGGTTAATTCTGTCAGCTTCCCCAATACCAGCCAGCTTTTTCTACAGGCTTTGGTCTGCATGATGAGTAAATATGTGAGATCTGATGAGATCTTCATAGACTGTGGGAGTGAGTTATCAGTGACAATGATGCCCGACTTATGACCGACTGTCGTCTTTTTCTGTTTTGTTCTCTCTGTTACATTCGACAAAGTTTACTCACTGATCTCATGACCTGTTCCTGATATGTATGATCTGTCATTTGGCATGAAACTAAAGAGAAAACATACTAAACTTCTATTTAAATAACCCCAGAGGTGTGCAGTGGTCAATCAGGTCAAAGATGGGAATATTCTACTTTGAATTTGAATTTCCGTCCAATTCTCATACATTACAGTAAGAAACTGCTAGGCTTATACTATCTTTAAACCTAACCATTACTTCTGGAACATGAATACATATCACTAGAGAAATTGTAGAACGCAAGCAGTAGTTTCTACTGACGTTTTTAGATTTTACATGGCGCTGTGATGCTATTTCACAGCTGCAATTTCACTTTTAATTAATTATTATGGAACAACCACACTTCAAGTGGACATGAAAATTGCACTGAGCAACAAAGAAGCAGTTTATTAAATGCTAACACAAAAATCTTTAAAGTATAAGTTGCCACTTTTGTGTAATTGAGGATAATATTTAGGAAATTATAGTTCAAATTTGTGAACTTTACATGAAGTTTTCAAACAAACATAACTTATAAACTAATAGTCACAAGAGTCAAGAAATGATTCTTGAATGTAGAACAGGCAGATGAATGCTGGTAATCGAAAGACGACAGATAAAGGATTAAAATCACCTATTGATAAGGGCAACGTCACCGTGAAACACTATCGCATAAGCCTGACTCGTGACCCCCCTTAACCCCACATCAAGCGCGCTGGTGGGGGGAGATTTATTGCCTGAACTAAAAGTCCCGATTCGAGCCAAAATGCGACGCCGTATGGTATGTAAGTAAGGTATGTATGCATGTTATGTATGTATGTGTGTATATAATATCATGCATGTGTGTGTGTAGATGTATGCACATAGATAGTTACGTATATATAGAAAAAGTTCATATGTTTGCTTGTATTATAATCTCCATATCTTTTTGTTTAATTTTTCTGCACTTGTCAAGATGTATTTTCTTATGGATAAATGAAGTATTCGTCGTCGTGGTCATCATCATCATAGTAATTGATAATAAATACTTCCTACAGTTTCATGGACAGCCCTTTGCATTGAAATATAAGAAATTATTTCATTTTTCCAGGTTCCTCAGCTTCCAGTCTCATCCAAATCCAATGCTGGTTCTCTGATTGTATGTCAGCAGTGTGGGCATAGTTTAGGAGCTATATCAGCACTTAAGGCACATATGATGGCTAAACATTCACTAGTGGTATGATGTTTCAAAATTCAATATTGAAAACCAGACTTTTCTAAAATATGTCAATTTATTGTGAAAATAATATATATATATATAGAATTATAATTATTATGCAGGTGCATACTGTAACCTGGCATAGTGACATTTTTCAGTCCTTTGTATCATTCAATATTTTCCTTTCCAGAGTGTGGCAAAATCAAATGCCTTACCTTTATCATCATTATGCTTTGAAGAGTGTCCAGTAACATAATTTTATTTATCATATTTTTATGTTTTCTTGAATATTTTGTAATTTGTAATATGGTTTGGGGGATATGACACTCTTACATTTCACACAAACTTTCTATTTTGGAAAGACTGACTCCTTTTTTTTAACAAATAAAATTATACATGCAGCCCAGTGCAATTACTACTTTAATGCATTTATATACATATGAACTTGATTTGACTGAATTTGTTCTATTCACAGTGGGACAAAGACCATCCTGAAGGAATTAGTTGGCCATCTGTTATCATTAAAAGATTGGGTTACATTGATTGCCAGCGTTGCATGAAACGCTTTAAGTTTCCCCAGTATTACAAACATCATACTATTTGGTGTGGCAGAGAAGTAAGTGTAAGCTTAACAACCGGAGCTTGTATGTCACTGAACACCAACACACAGTTGATCCTAGTTAGCGGCAAACTCCACCACATTGATTGACACTTACACTTATTAGAGTGATGAGGAGATTGAAGGATACCCCTATTTTCTTCATGATGATGAATGAGACATACATATACTATATTATCATTAATTATTTTTAAAGCAAATATGAGAAACATATACATGACTATGTAAGAGCTGTGCAACATCTATAGTAAAATAGGCATACCCTGTTATGAAGTTTGCAGTGTTTTCAGATATATGTGATTAGTATTCCTTGTAACAGTATCTGAGCTACTTTTTCATGTAACTTTGAGGACAAACCCAGTATGAAATAAGTTTGCTGGTGCTCATAAAAAAACATGACTTAACCAAGAGATTAAAAGAATTTACGTACGTTAAAGTTAAAGGCTAAACTCAAACTGATATCCCCCATGAACTTTTTTGCTGTGCAAGGCAGATGTGTAAACAAGCAGAAATTGGGTATGAGTGTAGTACAATGGGTGCACATATAGGTGAATAAATTTACACCTAGGTCTCATTCAGTAGGCCGAAGTTGATCAACAGTAGAGTATTATACAGTGAACAGAAGTGAAGCATTGATTTTAGAAGTACAGAACATGTGCAGTTATGTGCTGAACTGAAAAATAATAGATCTTTCTTTTTTTGCTGTTTCAGGATGAAACAGCTACATGTGAGATTTGCAATAGTACTATGAGAGCAATGTGGTTGCAGCAGCATCTGACAGCTCATAAAACAAAGGAGAAACAGCAGGCACTGGAAGAGGAGAAGAGAAAAGCGATGGAAGAGGAGAAAAAGAAAAAGAAAAAAGATGAAGAAGATGATGAAGAGAAAAAGGACGATGCCAATAGTGGAGACCCATCAGGTGTCAAAAAAAGCAAGAGACAGGCTGCCAAAAGGTTTCTTTTGTTTTTTGCCTTTTTTAGAGTTATAGCCGTGCTTGCTGTGTGTGGAAGTATTACATTAGATTTGCCATTCTTGAAAATATCATCCCTCATTGTATGAAACACATCTAAAATATTCTTTTTTTTTCGAAAGCAACTTATATGTCTATCCTTTCAGTCTCTTACTCTCTCTCTCATTTTAATCACTTTATGGTTGCATATGTAATTTTACAAAATTATGCCATTTCATATTTATTCGTCTTCCCATATCGTCCTCAATTGAGTTAACAAATATTGCAGAAGTATCTGGAGGAAAATTTTATACCTTGGCTAGTTGGTATTTCTTTAATGACTTGGAATTTTATTATTCATGATTGTGTTTGCGCACAAAAACTCTTCTTGTAAAGCCTGTTATGGGCAGCAACAGATGTCTCAGTATTCCCACTGCTTTCCCAGTGCACTCAAACTGATGAGTGATCTGACTGACCTCAAGGCTAAAGAAGTAGAAGCAGTGTCCACAGAAGAGGACTACAAACAGTCAGATGAAAGTTCTGAGGAGGATACAAATGATGAGGGAGAAGAAGAGGAGGATTCTGAGACTCAGGACGACGCAAGTGATGACAGTGAGGACGGAGGCAGACAATGGAGAAAGAAAATGTCCAGCAACCTAAAAGCATCTCCAGGTGAACACAGCATGTTATCACAACAGAAGTTCTTAATTTGGGCCATCTAAGTAAATAGCATATAATGACATACTGATCACCAATTTTTGAAGTCCTTAGTCAAGAAACAAACATAGGCGTACATGTGTCTATTGAACAATTTTTTTTGACACACTGACTCAGTGATCTAATGCAATCAGGTGTTTCCTTTCAACCAGTTAAACTGCATAGTTTGGTTTGATTCGGGATGTTTGATTAAACCTTGTCGATTTTAGATCTACATTTCAGACTCCAGAAAGGAGAAGCTCAACACATCACCAGGATTAGGATCAGAGTTAGAGTTGGTGTTAGATTTAGGGTCAGAATAATAATATATGTTAAGATAAGGGTTAGAGTTAGGATTAGCCTTGGGGTTAGTCTTAGGGTAAGGGTGGGATGAGGGATATGGTTCATTCAAGTACACTTTTACATTTAATTACAATATTAAGAACACTTGATAGAACACATTGGAACGATTTTACCACCTGGTAGCAAAAGCCTCGTCCTTTTTTTTTAATACATTGCACTCATCAGCTGACAGTGTCAATTTTTTTTTTTCATTTATTTATGTAAATTTGTTAATCATGTTAAAATAAAAAGAATGTGCTCAACAGATATGTAATAAACTTGCTCTGGAAGTTCATGTTTTATTTGACCATTATACAGTTTGTGAGCAAGAATGGTATTATATCTGTGAGGAAGGAGCAGATTTTACTGCTGATGAACGGTTAAAGCAACTGCACACATTCTATACCAGTCGATCAGATGGACGGCTGTTTGCTGAGATGTGCCCACAGCTCAGAGATTGGCTTCCACAAGAGTCCAGGTGAGAGTTTATCAAAGAAAAAGCAATTATCGATATATGTATTATCTAATACCTAATATTTTAGGGCAGTCGCAGAATCACAGAGAAGAATGTCCCTGAAGATGTGCCCAGTGCTGAGAAATCAAACTCCACTGGTTACCAGGTTAGAGTTTCACATAGCATAGAAAAATTTTTGTTACTGCATGCATGTTCTAACTTGGAAGTGGGCTGTTTGAAAAGTCGTTGACCCTTGAGGCTAAAGAGAAGGAACAATAAAGAAATACCTAAGACAGACCCCCACCCCCACCAAGAGAATGACACCATAGATTTTCAAAACTATTTTTCAAAGCTGATTTTTTGTTTACCAGATAGATCTAGATCTAGGTGCTGCATCGTTTTTTTGTCTATCTTGGCTGTTTCATTCACTGAATGTACAAGCTTGCATCAAAAGGATGTGTGAAATCTGATATTTTTTTCTTCTGTTTTTTTCTGGTCAAAACTAGTCATGGCCAATACAGTAAAGGCTTGTGCCCTATTTGAAAAGATCAGTAGAATTGTTTGCATTGTTGATTGTTGTCTTTCGACATGATAGTAATTAAATGAACTGGCCCTTACTATACTACATGTTGCCATTTGCATTTTCTTTCAGAGAGGCAGAGGAGTTTTATCATAATAAAAATATTGTGTTTACCTGTGGGCAGACCAAGAAAACTAGTGAGGTCGGGACTGAGGAGACATCACTCAGCTGGGGACAGACAGCGATATGCAATGGTATTCACACATGACAAAGAATACAGAAAAATATGATGAAATTTAAACTAAAATGTACATATAATCAGCATACAAATTTGTATATAGTAGTAATTAAGACATGTTTTCGTTATACAGTTATGTCTTTTATTTAACAGCAAGTGCACTTTATCAGTATACAGGTACATCATACACCAATTTATACATGATAGCATAATGTAATTATAGCATACAGCAATGACTACACACAATCAGCATACAAATTTGTATACAGTAGTAATAAAGATATATTTTCAGTATAAATGTACATTTCACATTTAACAGCAAGAATACATTATCAGTATATCTCACATTTAACAGCACGAACACATTACCAGTATACAAGTACAGTATACAGCATTTCATGCGTGGCAGCATAATGTGATTATGGCACCAATGATTAAACATAATCAGCATGCACAGAATATGTCAACTCTTGTATCATGCTGATACAGCTTACAGCAATAACTATATGATTATCAGCATACAAATGCAGCATGCAGCAATATAACTTTGTAATTATCAATATACAAATACAGCAATAACTATATAATTATCAGTATACAAATATAGCTTAGAGCAATAACTTTATAATTGTACTAGCATACAGAACAAGCATGATGATTTTTTCATCTGTTAACAGTAAGTTCTGCTTTTTTGTACTCTGAAACTTTGTATAATTTGGTCATAATTTAATTTTCACTGACTGTTACGACCAGTTAGTCAAAATAGATTCAGTGATTTCTTGCGACCAGGTCTTCCTTTTCAGTCAATCAAATCTGCATTGTTCAATTTGATTCAGGACATTAAAAATCCTTGTAGATTTTATATCTAGACTCCATATGGGAGAAGTTCCTCATCATGATTAGGGTTAGAGTAAGGATAAGAGTCAGGGTGAGATATAGGATAAATTCAGATACCCTGGCACATTTAGTTAGGATATTAAGACCACCTGGTAATAATAAAGCACTGGGACTATTTTGACCACCTGGTACAAATAGCATCATCCAATTTAATTATGACTTTTTCTTTCTGATTTAATAAACTGGAGATACTCATCTTTCATCATAGCTGCATTTATTATGGGATACAGATTAGCTCTGATTCACTACCGTGAACATAATACTGGGGATTTTATACAGAAACCAATATGTTTCAGTTGGATAGGAAAGGAATTCTTGTTTATTTCTTTTTTCAAGCTTTCAATCCTTAAAAAGCAGGATTATCTCGGATTTAAGAAGCTGCCTGCATTTTTGTGAGAATTTTTGTGAGTAGAAATTTGGTATTTGGAAATTTTGACCAGACAGCAGCACTCTTCATCGATTTTGCACTGTCAAAGATTCTTTAATGTGCATAACATGCACATGGGACCTCCAAAATATATTCACCCTTATCGGAGTATGCTGGATGTTGGGCTTCCCTACCCAGAGGAAGCCAGGGGGCAGTAGTGTCACTGAAAAAAATGCAACGGGAGGACCCATGAGTCGATCCCAGCCACAACTTCACCCAAGTGAGTTGTTTTCACCATGAAGCAGACCACATAGCCACGCGACCCCCAGGAATTCTTGTGTCACGTTTAATTTTTTAAAAAAAAAGCCCAGGTTACTTTACATTGGTTTTTATAAGTACATTGGAGTGGATAGGAAAATAATTCAGCTGTGATAATTTATTTTGTAAGCACATTCCCACAACGATGACCACAATTTTGTTTTTTATCGACTACTCCAGGCAAGGTATATTGCTACACCGGTGGTCCAATCTGGGCAGTAGAGTGGTGTCCCTTGCCTGAGAGTGTCAATCATAATCAGGTCGTTGCCATAGCAGCGGATCTAACCACAGAGGAGCTTTCGGACACACACACCACCATGACAGGACCAGGACTAGTCCAGATCTGGTCTATGGGACAATTGAGAAATACCAAGTGAGTGAAGTCTTGTCTGTTCTCATTGATCTCAGAAGAACTGGACAGTTCTATTGAAACGATGGCAGCCATAGCTCTTAGATATTTTTCATGCACATAGCCCATGGTTTTAGATTATTGTATTTTTCCGTGATACATTTTCAGGTTGCAAAATTAAGACTGCTTCATTCCCCTATTATGCCCCATCAAAATGGATCAATGCTGTGACTTATTTAGGCATTTTTTAAGCATTTAAAAGTCAAAAGACAGTGACAAGCAAAGATCAGGTGTGATGACAGACTGGACGTGTAGGTGGTTTCAGCCATTTTGAGAAATGGGAGTAAAGTTTGGTAGAGTAACTTTAACAACCTTCTGACACTGGAGAGTTAACTAAGACATTCCATGAGCTGATCTGTCCCATTCTCAACACAATATGCCCACATAGGCTGACTTCAGAGAAATATTGGACCAGTGAGAGCCTCATAGTGCTGCATTTATTTTATGTTTATTACTTCAGATGGAACCCTCTGAAATCAAATTCAGGGGACAGATAATGATATTAAAAAAAAAAAAAATCCATTGAAATGTAACTTTGTATGATTTGTAATAGGAAATCAAATGATACAAACATGAAATAGCAGTCAACACAATATACTGTCATTTGAAAGGAAATTTTCATAGAAATCAGAGATTACACTAGGGTGAAGTAAATAAAAATAATTCTTCAAGGAAGTTTGTGCTAACATTTGGATATGTTCTTCCCATATTTAAAGGAAATCAAGTCATAGAAAAAAATAATAAAGAACCTAAATTGTTATCAGAAGTATCACTGAATGTTTTCAATCAGGGAACTATTGGTCTAACTAGTTCAAGTGCTTCTCTTTTTTTTCCTTCATGTAGTATTTGGATTTGATATTGTTGATACTGTCTGAATCTTTGTGTAATAGAAGAATAAGTATTTTTCTATCACCATAATGCATAATACAAGCCATTCTTAGATTGTGAATTTCTGGAAAGAGCATTGTTGTTAACATATTGTATGTAATCTGATGTTTTCCTCCACAGTAGTAGCCAGGCTGAGCCGTCTCTGGAGTACAGCATAGCCCACAGTTCTGGTTATGTACGTGGTTTGTCTTGGTGTCCAGTTCGCTGTTTTGATAAGGTAAAGTTGTTTACCAGTGCAGTTTTATCCTGTCCACTGATGTACTTTATTCTTCATTAGTAGCATGCTGGGCAAAGGACTGACTTTCCTAGTTAACCCTTTCACTGTCACAACTATTTGAGCATTGTCTCCAGCATCAAAGTAAATGACATTTTTCAAAACTCTAAAGCCTGACATCCATCGGGGTTATATTGAACAGTTGTGTTTTCACCATGGCAAGGTCCTTCACTCAATGTAGGAATTTTAAATGATGTTGAAAATTTCCAGTACTTCTCTTCCTGATAGCCAAAGAGTTAAGACTTGTGTCCAACAAACCACACGTATGAAAAGAAAGGAATAAAGACCACTAAACACAAAAATAAACTTACAGAAAAGTTTTCTCAGTGCACATGTTGACATAATTTAAATGACCTCATAGCTCAATTGCAGTAATTGAAGACCAGTTATTCTGAATCTGTAACAGTTATATTTTGGTTGATTGGAAAAATGTTGTAGGTGAAGGGGAAGAAGGGATACAATTTACTTTGATATTTATTTATCGTGCTTGTTACAATTATTTTTGTCTGTGAGCTCTTCATTTAGTCATTTGAAATTGTTGAAATAGATTAGTACCTCACCATAAATAGAGATAATGAGCAAGAAGTGCAAATATGTAGATTTTCAGATTGCATTTAGAAGTATTTAATGCTTTCCATTTTTCATAATTTCCGCAATTCATTGCATGATTAGCATTTGATGACTATTCCATCATTGACATTTGCAGGAAGGTGCCAGCACTGAAAGCTTGCACAGATTAGGCCTTTTGGCTGTGGCATGTTCAGATGGTAGTGTGCTCATTTATAGGTGAGGACAAAATGCATTAGTTCTGCGAAGGTCTACATCAACAATGTTGGGGATTATCTCATCATATAGTACCCTTGCCATAAGACATGGCCATTTACACACAACCATGACGTCAGACATATGAAACATGTGTACAAATTGTGCCATAGTTCCTCATTTGTATCACCTCATCAACAGTCTGAAACTTACTTCATATAGTATGGCTGAAGAATTTTATTTAATTGTTTTCAATGGGGGGGGGGGGGAGGGGGGGAGAGAGACCCATAGTAGTGTAATTTACAGACTGAAACTGAAACTCACCTGAATTCAAACAAAGTTTAGAAAATGAAGGAGAGATTCTTGTAGTTCTCTCGTACTGAGTCAGTCTTAAATTTTGAAGACAGACACTATAACAATGATTTTAAATACATAAGTAGCAGAGGTTGAGCCAGTGTGTGATACTATTAAATTCAGTCCAGTCCATTATCAGCTTGCCTTCTTTTCTCCAGCCTTCCCAAGCCCAGTGCACTGAACAGCCACAGACACACTGAGTCAAGACAGCCAGCATCGAAAGTATACCGGCCTCGGCCAACACTCACCTTGATCTGCAATACTGAGAAAGGTGAGCACATGTGCTCACTTCTAGAGAGGATTATATTTTCTATGAGAATGATGAACATATTTTTCATTTAATGGACATAAATGTGTTTAATTTTACTGTGTAAACAAAACTATCAAAAAATACTCCTTTGCTATACAAGCATCTCCGCCACTGATATAAGACAATTTCTGGTCAGTTCCTGGTCAGTTATATAAATTGCAGCAAGATATAATTTACCAGTGGAAACAAATTTCAAATACTTCTGTTTTTATTGAACTTACTGATTTCTTTTTTTTTAGATAATATATTGAAGTTACAACCTTTGATACAAAAAAGCCAGGGAAGCATCTTTATAGGCTTTAAGGATTAATGTTTATTTCATTTGTGTTTTTTTTTTTTGGTCAGGTTGTGGCCCTTGCTTATGTGTATCATGGCAACAAGGCGGGGAGTTCAAGTACATCATTGGTGGTTATGGCTGTGGTAAGGACGTAGGGTGTCTTGTTTGATTATTTATACAGAGATATGGGAGAATTGATATTGAACAATGGATAACAAGTTTATTTGTTCTCAAAACTAAATTCCATTTACAGATGATGGGACACAGTATACATAGCCTACATTTACACTAACATGCACATAGTCAAAATACCACCAATAGCATAGAACAGAGCAGATTCAAGAAAAATTAGCTGCAGCTTCATAAGCTTAATGCTGATGGCAGAAATGAAATTCTGTAATGTTCTCAATTAGTACATATGTGCAACAAATGCCAACTTATTTCCAAATGTTTCAATTGACTATAAAGTCTAGTTCTAATATGTTAAGATGAAAAATTCCTACAGTTTTGCTCAACAAACATAAGGATGCTATACAAGCTTTCTGGTCGCTGGGACCTTCTGTAGACAATAAAAAACTAAACGTGCACTGTGTTAACATAAATATAATGGTGATGGGTGGTGCGTGAATGACGTGAAGAGTAAAACAGGCAAACATGAGCAAATTCTGATAAAGATGACACGATAATGTGTGGCCATAGATCGAGATAAAATTGTTTATTAACTACATAAAAGATCATTTGTAAACTACATAAAAGGAAATGAAGTAATAAAAAAAACTTGGATGAAATGAACAAATTCACAGAAAGGTGATGTGTAGGAATTCGTATTCCAGGGGCAGTTTTCCTATGGGACCTCACCTCAATATCCCCACTGCTCAGAGTGGACCAGTCCCACCTGCGACCCCTACGTACTTTCCTCGCCCACGATGCAGCTGTCGTGTCTTGTACCTGGAATCCCCGCAGTCCGTCAGTGTTTGCCACATCTTCCTTCGACCACAAGGCCTGCATGTGGGATGCTGAAAGACCTCTGTATCCAAATAGTGAGTAGAGAAAGTCATCACAGGAAACAGTAACGTGTGTCACGGAACTATGTTGATATGAACAGTTATGAGTGTGATGTAACGAAATGAGTGCTATAGCTACCAGTGTCTAAGTGTTTGGCATGCGTTTATATTAGACTTCTTATTCCAAGTAATTTTGTAGGCTGCTGCAGCCAAATGCAAGGCAGTAACCCGTCTGAGACCACCCTTTCAAAGTGGTCATATAAGCTAGTGATCTAAAGAAATTTTGTGATTTTTGTTCCACGTTTTGTTAACAGCATTATCAGTTCTAATGGATTCTGTATCATGTCATATTAATGCATATGTAATATATTCAAGATCTGTTTTTTTGTGGTCAGATTTTCTGTCACAGTACAGCAAGTTCCATACCTGCACCAATGCTCACTATGTTGTAGGGTCTGTTTTTGTTGTCAGGTAGCAAGTGCCATGCTTGTACCAATGCACACATGTATTGAGGAGTCTGTTTTTGTCGCTGAGTTCTATGTCACAATACTGTACCAATGCTCATGGATATTGAAAAATCTGTTTTTGTGATCAGGCTCTGTGTTACAGTACCAGCAAGTTCTATGTTTGTGTCAATGCACATTACGTTAAAGGGTCTGTTCTTGTGGTCAGGTTCCTTGTCACTGTGCAGTAAATTCGATGTTTTTGCCAGTGTACATGTATGCCCGAGATAACTACCCCACTGGAGGTTGAACGACATATGTAAAACCGTAACATGTATGTTAAAGAGTTTGTTTTTGTGGTCAGGTTCTATGTCAACACATGCTAGCTTCCCTGTCCACCATTCCCTGTGCTGGGCCGGACCGATGCATCCTGGCTTCTTCTCGGCTTCTGAGAGACTTTACATGTAAATATTTTCACTATTTGTCTTTACTGCTTGCTGCTTCTCTGTTTCCCTAAAGTTAGATAATCTGTTATTTCTCTCTCAGCTCTCATAGATCTGTTATATCTTTCTGATCATGAACAGTACCCGGATCAAACCATCAGGGAAGCTTTTGCAACGATAGTTTTTCTATACACAGTTTTTGCCAGAAGTTAGAAATGTGTTAATTTAATATTTTGGAAACAACTGCGATTTTTTATTTTTTATTTTATTTTTTTTTTTTTGAGGATGGGGATGGAAAAGGCTGAAGATTGGCAGAAAAGATAGAGATAGGAGTTGAAATCAGGTGTGTAATCTATTTCTTCATGTAATATTGAATAACAGTCAATGCTTGTGATTGCTGGTGGGGAAGGGGGGGGGGGGGGATTTTGCAGCCAGTGTGACTTCCTAGTGTGAACTGTATGAAATGGAAAAGGATCACGACTCTTGCCGGTTTCTA
>JBCEWB010088756.1:0-12550 GCA_039654565.1 Peronia peronii
CCCCCCCCCCCCCCCCCCCCCCCCCACCATACTCCCAGAAAAGCTTGTGATTTTGGTAAATCCCTTCGTATTCAATTCAAAGTTGAAAACCAGTCAGGTGGTTTTGTTCAAAGACTAGACAGTCCGACACCGGCACCAAAGTGGTGCAGAAATTCATCAGTGTTCTCGGAATCACAGAACTTTTGGTTCGAAGCAAGTTTACTTGTTATTCGTAAGATTTGACAGTGGTTTAAACCGTTCTTTCCATTCCGCTACAGCATGCTTACGTATCTATGTGAAGGTAGAGATATTTAGCAACTACAGATGAGCCTTTGAGAGGCCACAGTCAGGGGGACAGAGACTAGAAGTAGAGAGAGACAAGTTATAACGTCGCCATAGCTTCACTGAGGCACAGTCAGAGTTGACCATAGGAAAAGTATCATTAGAAGCCAGGTGAAATATCCAGCCTACTCCAAGCCAGTATCAACAGTTCCATTTAGATTCCACTCCCACAATGTGATAACTTGCCTGGCATCCAGAAAGGACTTATTCAGATTCTCACATGGTGATAGTGAAAATTATTTGCCCATCATCATAAGTTATTATTTGCTAGAGATCCTCGATTTCTTTGCATTGCAGAACGCATTGCGTTGGCTCATTTTCGTAGGGCATATTAATGTAACAACAATAACAAATAGGGCAAAAATAAAGATAGAATAATTTCTCATAGACTTTATCTGAAAGGACCCGATAGTCTGGCCATTACAGTTCTATTTCAGTGACCACATAGCCCGAAGGCCGTTTGGAAGTTCAGTCTTGTTCGGGTCGATTCTATTGGCAGTAATCAAGACTGCGACCCGAGATCTCTCCGACTGAATGTCGGTACAGGAAAGGTTACAAGTGTTGAAATTGTTTTCCAGAGAAAATTTGTCAGATTGACCGATGATTGAATAATTATTTCACAGTGTACGAGTATGGAAAGATAATGATTCTTTTCTTATATCAGATGTCATAGTTATGTCTAACATGCTATTAAATTTGAAAGAGAAATGCATTGGTTGATTTGCTTCCGGATAAATTGCATTAATATTTCATATCTCAATATTATGATGCCTTTATGTTATACTAGAGCTTTATTATTGTATATTATAGCAGTCCTTTTTCCTGTCCAAGATTAGAAATTGACGAGACCTAATCATCAAAACTACGTGTATATATTTGCATAATATCTATAAGACGCCACCTTTTCTACATGAAATGTTTCATTAATCAGGGGACTTTAGTAAATGATTGTAATCGGACATGGTAAATCAAACTTTCTTTATATAACGGCCGTATTAACAGTCTCCGCTTTATGGCATATATTGTGGGCAAGTAAAAAGATCATGTATGCACATTATCTGAACAGCATTAATTGCGTGCTGGATGTTTGTCATGAAGCTTTGGCAAATAGCATAATCTAAACTATGGTTACTCGAAACGCGACATAGCATTCTGCTGGGGCACAGAAAAGAAACTGACATTGTTTCAATGTCATCATGTTTCGGTCTGTTGCAAATCTATGAATTATTCTAGATATAAACTATGTAATAATGCTTCTCCTATTAACCTGCAAAGTTGAGAATAACTATCTAATCAAACGCATAATAAAGTAAAGAGAGCGCTAAAACAAAAAAAAATGGTGAATTTGCTTTAGATATGTTATCTGTATTTAGTCCATGCGGGTAATTGCATCTTTAAATCCATGTGACATTCCATTTTGTCATTTAAAAAAAACGACATTCATTATATTGTCAGTGATAATAGTTTCATATCTTGTGAAGGCTACCCGAGCTTCAAAACATTGTTGTCCTGTTGCCTGTGCACTCGGGTTGTCTTTGCATATATTAACTCGTATATGATGATTTTTATGGTTGATTCCCGCGATAGCACATGTTTCATTATACTTTATGAACATAAAATCAAATACTAGAGTCCCTTCCCTGTACAACATTATCGCCTTTAATTAAATGCAGTCACATCGGTAGAATTGGTATGTTCCTTTATAATCAAAGTGATCTTGTCAATCAGCCAATTACTCTATGTTAAGTGATACGTTTGGGTACTTTCGATAACCATGATATCCATTCAACTTAGAACAACTTGTAATAAAGTCTGTGTACGTGAGTAGTTCCTTTATACAATCATTTCATAATTTGAAAGACTCGTTAATTTCTAGAAATGTTTTGATTCGTACTATATTATTGTGTTCATTTCAAAATTACTTTGGGAACGAATATTTCGCAAGCATTACAATAGATCCTGAGATCATATACAAAAAACAAGAACCAAAAAAAATGTAAAACAAAAAAAGACGTAGTCATCTTGGGCACGGACCAGTTTCTGTAAAAGCCCAAACCGCATGCCGATTTTTGTCATTTTGCCCTGCTCTTACCCAGGTGAAAGCAGACAACCATGACAAAGTGAAACAATAAAGGCTATTAGCCCTTTTTACATTTTGGCCATCTTTTTTTTTTTTTTTATGTTGTTTTTCGTGATGTATGGCATGATTATATTTCAGACATACAATGACAACCTCCGATGCGGCCCGGCATGATTAACAAGTCAGGGCCGAGATACTCCCCGTCCCCCTTTCCATCTCCTTCTTTCTTCTATCATAGGGGCTGAAAGGCAAAAATACATAACAAATGACAGTCATCCACATCTATGCTACAAATCAGCAACGAAACCCATGAAAAAGGGCTGTTGGAATTTAGAAAAAAAAAACTACTCAATGTATCCAAATGAAATTTGGCACACATAAAGATCTGTGTCTCTACTTACATAATGCAAAAAAAAAAAAAAAAAGCTTATTACGTTTGGCGTTATTTTAAAAAGGCGATAATAAATGAATAGTAAACTCGCGAGAGTGTTTGATCCGAATTGTACGTTCGTTCAGAATAGCGCGTTCAAAATACCAAACACGTCTTTTTTTTTTTTTTCAGTAACATTCAGTTTAATCATCCAAAATACCGACATCGAGGAGGGCACGCTTTGCCATACACTTTAAGTCGCAGGTAGTATCGGTTAGACCTGTATTTAAAAATCGGCCACCAAAGCCGTGTGTTCCCTTCAAGTACAATAATAAATAAAATTTGATGTCCACGAGAGCCCGACAAACACCAAAAGACAATTAACCCTCTAGCACATCTGCCATTGGTTTTAAAACAATAAGGTGTAATTACATAACATTGCGATAAATCAGTATTGGATTTCAATAACTTACAATCTAAGACATTACATTTGTAAATGCGGCATTAACTAATTCATTATCAAGAACGTAATGACAATTATTTCCTCGTGTGAAATGTCTATATGTCCTTTATCTGTCAGGATTTTGAAAGTCATTTTTAAACGTGTCTTTTACACGACATTAGTGTAAATTAAGTTGATGTAGTGCTATACCGAAACAAAGGCTATTTTGTGACATATCAAGTTACATGACCATTGCAGTCTCTCAGTGACACTGTCTGCAAGTGTGTCTCAGCTGAAGCTCAGCTTCATGTGTTTGGATAAATATTGTGAAAAACGAGTTACCAAAATAATCGAGTCCACTGCCACTGGTACTGGTTTGCTCTAAAGCGCTGTAAGAAACCTATCGGATTAATGATACCTTGTAAATGTAAGAGAAAACGTCAGATACCTTGACACATAGAAATTGGAAGGTTGCTCA
The DNA here is from genome assembly GCA_039654565.1 of Peronia peronii. NCBI lineage: Eukaryota > Metazoa > Mollusca > Gastropoda > Systellommatophora > Onchidiidae > Peronia > Peronia peronii. The sequence continues at coordinate 3,692 of JBCEWB010088756.1, forward strand.
TTTCCCATACCCTCAGACCAGCTGGTCGTACGGACAATATGAGTGCCACTTACTTACATCAGCACCATATTGATTTAGGAGTCCCCACGAGAAAGGTGAAGCCTAGCTCATACCGAGGAGACGGTGACGAGATGCGGTTGATGTAGATCTAGCTGTTTACGTGTCTCCAAAAGTTCATGCCAGCATTAATATAATGGAAATTAAACTTTCATAGTTGGAACATTCCACACATTATAATGAAGCTAATACACTGCAAACGTACATTTAGGAGCGACGTTGTAGAAATGTCAAGACATCCTTTACTATCACTCACCTGTGTTCCTTGCGATCTACTGTGGTATGAGAGTCCTCATCTGTGATTAGACCAAAGTATGTACAGTCTTTGACATTGAATTCAGACACAGCCTAGTATGAAAGTCAATTCATATTAAGTGCTGACCATGACCTTGGTCAATAATTTCTCAGTGATATTCAGGATAAAAACATTCTGAATATGTAGTACCTTTCTTCTCCGCAATCTTTACTTCAGAGAGATTAAAAAGCCCCATATGGCTCTCATAATTAGGTAAATGCTGGGTAAATGCGCCCTGAACTTCATCCTTGCCCACGTAGTCCATGTTTTAGAAGGACGAGGGGAAATAATCATGATCTACTCGGACGATTAGATTTATATAGATCGATACGTGACAAGCCCAGCTTCGTGTTTCTCATGTCCTTGGGCACAAAGCCTACAGAGATTTTCTGCCCCTTGGTGTGAGACATTCGATTACACATTATACAATATGAGCTGCCATGTAAGATTCCATACTGCAATAAAAAAAAAAAAAAGGCTAAATTTTCCACGGCGGAATATTAATTTCATGTCTCCTTTCTGAAGAATATATTGAGCAAGTGTCCAATCTTATTTGCTCCAGATTAAATTTTGCTGTGGAACAGTGTGATAAATACCATGCTTCGTGCTCTCGTGTGTGAAACATTAGGCAGGGATACAGGGAGAAATTGAGAGAAGCTGATAGTGGAAGGCTGTTATTCGGGGGAAGATTTGGCAACAAACCAGTTGTTCTCACTGGTCAAAAACGAGAGAGCAAAAGGAAGTGAGAATTTTCAATTCGTATTACGTACTTGTCTTAATACCAGAAGCATACAACTAACATCCATGTTGGTGTTCAATGAGAAGATTAAGGCATGGAAATTCTAAACGGAAAAGAACCTGATTAAAAAAATATTTATTTTTTAATGCCATCCTCTTTCATCTATTATGTAGACCCATTTCTCATACAAATCTAAAGTTTTAGACCATGAAGTAAATTCTCTCCCGTGTGTTATCACAAACGTATTACCATCCAAATCCAATGTTCCCAAATGTGATACAGTGAAATGCGTTTAAGAATGACTATTAAAGACAGAGAACTGAAACCATGTCAGTATAATTGTTTGTTCAGAATAAATTAAGGTTAAGAATGTCACAACTCTGTATCTTATTGAAACAGCTTTGGAGTTCAAGTTAGGTATTTGGACTTTAACATAATATATATTTCAAGGTATTTCCTGAGCTCTGGAGGATTAAACATATACTGTCTCTTTGTGTCTTCTTCAACACTGGTGATGTTTTGGGATGTCCTAACCAGAAAGATGTCTTCTATGGTCTGCATTGAACATGGCTGGAAAATAGAAGCCTTTGCAAAACAAGTTGCACATGTAGTGTTGTTCAGTTCTTTCTTCATGTGTATGTATGATTTCCAAAGCTTGCCATTTTGCTGTGTTTAGTAATTTTATCTCAGAAACAGATGATGTCTTCCTCCTTTGTTCTGTATTTAAGAATGTTCTTTTTATTGTATTCATAATTCGGTTTATGAGAAAAGATTTTGTTTCCCTCCAATAATTAATTAAATATATTTTATCTCGGATTTCAAAAATATGCCATAACCACCAGAAACAACTATTCATCTATGTTAAGAGTTGATAGTTTAAGAAAATAATAATTTCTTTACAGGTGAAAGAGCTGTTTCTTCACACTTACAAGTGCATGCTATCCATTTTCTCTCAATTTCATTCCCACTTTTGAATTCATGCTTGTGCTCATTTTCAAGTTTCATTGACTCGTGCTTATTTATACAGTTTATTTCTTTTGTTTCTTTATTTATCTTGATAACGTCCCAATTACTCTGAGCAAAGAAAAAAGAAACATTTTTCTCTTCATGTTCATGTAAATTTCAAGTGTTTCATTGTCTCAATTTGAATAAAAAGAACAGTGAAATGAAATTTCAACTGCAAATTTCTTTTTCGTGTTTGTTCTGATTCATACTAGATAGAAGAGTTTGTTTATTCACCCGGCTAACAGTTCGATTTGGATGTTGCAATTTTCTTGTCGCTCCATTTGAAAACGATAATGAATCTTGAATGGAAGGAATGCTAGCTCATACTGAGAAGGAAACGTGTGGCACTTCAGAGAATTGCTTTTCGGATCATATCGTTTTTCTGACGATGCTTCCTTTCTTGTCTCTTAGCTTTTGTTGCTGTTTTGCTGCAGATTTTGTTGTTGGTGTTGCTGATGTTTACCTTTGCTGTTGTGCACGCGTTGTAATTGCTGCCGTTTGCTAATTATGGTAGCACAGTAGGGTAAAATTGGCGATGATGATTTTAAGGTGCAATAATAACTGCTTTGTATTTGCTGAATGAAGAAAGAGTCACAGAAGTCGCCATTTCTTTGTCAATGACCAGTAAAATTAATAATAATTAATCTGTCCACACTCATTTCTTATTCAAATCAAAACTAACAAACACGTCTCAAGTGTTTATTATTTTTGTGTTAAACACCATGAATTGTATAGACAGACTGCCCAAAATGCAAACAGAAAGACGGATAATTTTTCAAATTGCATGTCAATAATTGTCAGATTTTTTTTTTTTTCTGTGTTGTGCACGAAATCGATTGAGACATAAAAAACGAATGCTCTGACATGGAAGGAATATTATTGCAGGGCTTTAATATGTCACACCGGTGCATGACATGAAGGATGAACATTTCTGTCCATAGATCTATCTCATGTTCTGTGATAACTATTTGTGTTTTTTTTTAAATGCGTCCAGAACTATATTAATAAAAAGACTATGATAACTATTTTACCTATTTTTCTATACCTCCTTCATAAGGCTTGCGTAAGCAAGATAATACTTCAGTTTGCGTTGCATGACAGATCAACGTAATTGTTTTTCTTAGTAGTACTCTTAGAGGATTCCAGAAACTTCAGATGGAGAACTTTGTAGAAATATTGAGCTTGAGAGCTTCTCTGAGAGCTTTCACATCAGAAACTGGTCCTTTATTACATTTTGATATGCCCACTTGGTCTTAGAGCGCAAACCCAGTGAATCTGTCTCCTATCTGGGTCAGTCTCGGCTCACGCTGTTTCAGAGAAGACAATGACTTCATTGAATAATTACACTGAATCGGGACTGAAATGATATCTGAGACAAATACATTGTGTGTGCATCCTTACAACTGGTGGAAGTGGTCACTAGGTTGTGTAAAACTTTTCCCATTGCAAAATCCCCCCCCCCCTTTTTTTTAATAATGAGAATAATACTAAGATTAACAGTAGTAATGAAGAGCGTTTATTCAGCATCTCATGCTCCGAGCCACTGTACAGAACCAATCCCCCCCTTTTTTTTTAACAGACACAGATTCAGAATGTACATCAATACAGACAGAAACAAGGCATAGATACACACACAATCATAATATATCACATAAATATGCTCACATGTATAAAAAAAAATTACAAAACATTCACATAATTTAGTCTGTGACTGACATGATTAATGACCATTTCATTCGACAATTGCTTCTTAAACAAGTAGATATTTGTTGACCCTTGAGTGATTAGACTTGAAGAGCTGCGAATGTATGCAGATTACGAATGCCATTGCCAAAATATCGAAATAGGAAATGTGTATCCAATCATTAAAAATCCTTTCTTAAATATACTCAAGTCACAGCGTAAAGCAGTCTACTAGTAACTCCTATAGAATCGGAGACAAGATTGAAACCATGCTGTTCTATTTCCCCGCCAGTTTATACAATCTCTTGCATTTTTGATTGCTCGAAACAACGGACTTCTGTGTTCCGATTCAGAGCAGCACACACTTGTTTAAGCAAGAGAACACATGGACAACTGATAGATATAACATTTAACAATTACTTGAAATTAAAAGTAGATAAGACATAGGCACTAGAGATGTGCGAGATGCTGCCGAAACATCTTCGTATGTCATACTTTTCCAAGTCAGCAACAGCATCACATAAAGTACAGCATTCCTCAGGAAGACCTTTTTACAACTGTGAAGATATGGAAATTGTTAAGATACGGCAATGTAATGGATTCAGTGGCTTGTTAAAATCGTGCTAGAAGAGACAATAGATAGGAAGCGAAAAAGAAGTGAGCAGAAGCAAAGATGGACCGACAATATTCAGGAATGGGCACAGAAAACATATTAGGCGGAGACCCACACCCTGGTCCACATACGCAGCAGATGGAGAGGATAAGCGCACAGGTCGGCACGAGGCACCCCGATAATCCAAGATGGAATTAAGGGCTAAGAAAGAGAGTAAGAAGTGGATCCATCTAAATTTAAAGTAACGGAACACGGAACCGAGACATAACAGATAGATAGACAGACAGATATATATATAGAGAGAGATCAAATTTCATGTGTGTGTGTTTGAGAGAGAGAGGGAGAGAGAGAGAGAGAGATCAAATTATGTGTATGTGTGTGTGTTTGAGAGAGAGTGAGAGAGAGAGATATCACACAACATTACAGTTGCAGATCAATAGAACTAAATGTGAGTTGTTAAGTAATGCAAGTTTATTTTACTACCTAACAAGGAATGATTTGGTCATTGTACCACAAATAAAAATGATAACAGCAATAATAATACTTAGTAATAATAGTAAAAATAGGAATTAGGAATAGAATTTATTTTGTTGTAGGCCTCAAAGACAATTCAATAAAAATCAGCAATGTGGGAAACAGAATCAATAGTGGTCAAAATTATGAAAATACATGCAGTAGAAATAACTACACTGGCTCACATGCACACCACAGAACCGAACCCGGCAGTAGGAGGTCTAGCTCTATGTCTACTTGGCCCTAGTGTACCAATAACCCGCACGAGTTATTGGTACTAGTGTACTAATAACCACTCCCTTTTAGAAATGATAAAAAGGTGTTGGTTTGGGAGGGAGGGGGGGGGGGAGAAGAGAAAAGAGGAGGGAGGGAGAAGTGGGCATTTAAATCACAGACTGAGACTGTGTGTATCAATTATGTAATTGTAGATGCTTATGTCAACACATCTGTTAATAAATCTTGCATGCCTCTAGGCATATTCCTGGGTATGATAGAGAGCTGGAGTTAAAGAACAAACGTAGTGATTGCTTTGTAGTGAACTTGCTTTGTCAGACTCAATACATGTACTCTGTAAAGCAACAAGGTGAGGGCTGTCGATGGCCCTTTTCTGACAACGTAAGTGATGAGAGCAGTGACAGCTGCGGCACGCTAAGTATGCACACTAACTTAATAATTGCCCGTGCAAAGTCCTCGTTGTGCCTGCTACTTAGTGCTACAAAAAACTGTCAGGCTCTCATGTCAGATGGTCCTGGCAAGTGTTGGTGGCTGGAAGGTGAGCGGAAGACGGGGATGGCACTCTCATTGTCACATCTCTCTCACTCAGTCACTCATTGACTTTTTAAAAATCAGGTGATAGAAACAGCAAGTTTATAGAAACAGCAATTACTTAGATGTGTGCAAATGCGTTTATATCTCTTTTCCTAGCGCTGCGTTGGAAACTATTTGTTGACTCGGTTTGAACAATATATATCGACCCTGAAGTCTCTCCAAGGCATGAGCCTAATTTAAAATACAGTAGAGCACGGATGGAGAATAATGTAATGTCAAAAACGGCAGTAGGTGTGAGACATCACGACTGATGATATGTTTTAGAGGAGACCTAAAAGAGATCTAAACCACCTGTAAAAGCCATTCTGTTTTCATCGACGAGCATGGTAACATTCTATTCTCCTTTTCCTATGCATGCCTTGCTATGCTGTCAGCAAACTATTGAAAAGAATAACAAATAGCATGGCACCTTCTGTTTACATTGTCAGGTAGACCCATCGTTTTTCAAGTAGTGTTCTTGGAAACTCGGAAAGCTTCAGACTGAAATTTTGGCAGAAAGACTGGGCTTAATAGTGTTTCTAAGAACTTTCACACTAAGGCATTGTGCGTCTTTATGTGCCCTTTTGTGCCCAGTCATCCTGACGAGTTGGAGAAAATGATCACCGAGATGCCTGAATGTGAAATTCTTGCCATTGCAAATATTTAACAAACCCTGTTAAGCATCCCACTGTAGCAGAACAAATGAAATAACATGCACGGATAGTTTTCCTTTCGAGTACAACAACTATTCTGTGCCTGTTCTGACACGACGAACTTTACCTCCACATGATCCTTGTTTTTTGAACCATCTGTTTGCACATGCTATTTTATTATTGAAATTGGTCCAGCACAATCCTTGAGATGTTGAGGCATTTTTATTCCCTAAGACATGAACTATAATTGATGATGGGTGCCAGCTGAGTTCACTTAATTGCACAATGTAATATGATTAAAATTAAGAATAAGAGGAAGCAAAATGAACAGCGTCAAGTAAATCATAGAGTTAAAATTAAAGGAATGAGAAAGACAGTGGGCAGAGCAGCAGCGGATGCTGTTTTATTGAAGTTTAAATTCATTTCATGGGACATTCCTGCCTTTGAAAACAGTTTGAGCATTTCAGGGAGAGTATTAATTTCATGTTTGCAGGACCTCTGGAAACATTATCCCCACAGACCAAACTGTTTCCCATGTCTGCTATCGTTCTCTCTGACGATGCACGTGCAACAAAACAACATAGCAAACAGGTTTGTTGCCTGTAGGCTTTATGTTGCTTGTTCGGGATCAATCTGGTTACCAATTAATTCAGTGATTTCCCGCTCTGTTTTATTGTTGTTCAATAATGTCATTATTTAAAAAAAAAAAAAAACCAGAAAATTTAAGGTTTGTTTCATTGATATTTTTTCTCTATTTCTATCCTTTCGTTTGTTTTTCATCCTGAGTGAAATTCGTTTGACACACAGGTTTTTACTGAAAGCTCTTAGTCATTGTGAGACGAGTAATATCGCTGATACTAGATAGATCTAATTCAATATGACGAACGTGTTTGGGATAAAATACATAAATTTGACATCTGACTATCTGTTGTCTAGTTCATAAATCAACAACATATTTTCGTAAATCAACAAATGTATATTTCATACACGAACTCTTCATTCGTTGGAACAGTCACGTCCAGGCGCTATGTAGGCCATGTCTTTTTTGTTTTTGTATCTATGTTTTTATTTCGCTTGAAGAGAACAGCGAGCGATTAGAAAGGTGGAGCTCAAAGTGGTAATTTTCACCCTTTTTTTCTAACACCTAAGTAATTTCGTTTTTGTTTTTGTTTGTTTGTTTGTGTTTTTCGAATTGTGCTTAAATCCTGAGAAATGTTATTCTTTTTTTTTCTTACTTTGGTTTCTTAACAGACAAAGCCTGAAAATATCAATGGCTTTTTTTTTAATTCATGTAGGAGAAGCTGATAAGGATTAAGTGCTTCCATTTAAATTGTTTTAAACAATAACAAATTTGATTATTACTGTTTCAAAGCTGTTGAAAATCAGTTGAAAATCAAAAGTCCATGCAATGAAACTGAAGTTTATCTCTGTTTTCCCAAAATACATCGGTTAAAATGATAATAAATCATTACAAATAAATATAGTTTTTCCTGGGCACAATAAATAGTCGTTATGTTCAATTTACGAAACAATGTATTTTATTGTTTTTCATTTCATTTACAAAAACATTCACCTCTTTCTTTTTATTGTTGTTGCTGTTGCTGTTATTATTGTCGTCTTGACGAAGAAACAAATGAATGGTGCCACTCTGATTATTTTGCGTCCGTTCTACTCATTGTTATTTCTTTTTTGTTTGTGATACGTATTACGTTATTTGCAAGGTTTGTAGTCTAAGTCTTGATGTTAAAAATATTTCTGTAAAATGGTCATGACGATGTTGATGGTACTTTTACTTCTAAATCTTAGAAATAATACTGAAATTGTCATTTTTGAAAATTAAAATCTTCCGTGATCAATTGCTGACGCAAGCCATGGTATGTAGTTTACTTTCACATACTAATGGGAATACAGTATATTTCGAATCGAGTTCATAAATTGGCACTTCTTTATTTTCCTCTCTTACTTTTACTTGTTTAGATGATTTATCCATATATCCACAGAAAAATCATCGAAAACAACAACAATAATTTACATGTACAGGATGCGCTGAATGACTTCATCGTGGAAGACTCCTAGTTTAAAGCGTCTGAAATTTGTTTCAAATCTATGATCTTTCTTGCAAGTTCAAGAGAGGTTTAATTTGAACAGTTCAACGATAATCAGAATTTGCCATCAGTTGTATGCCCCAAAATGACATTAACAAGGCACCATCAGGAGACTGTATGGAGAGATTATAATAATTCAATTTGAGATTTTCTCAAAATGTATAATTTGTTTTCACTTTTTTCGCTAAAGATTTTTATTTCTGAACCAACCGACTTCATATTTTGAGTGCATATTCTTCATAGAATATGTTTCAATAATATGCATCCTTTTTTCTAAATTTTATTCATGTTTTCCAAGGAAAATTGGGTATCTGGTGGAAATTGAAAAACTTATAGATCCGTCAATCCACGTGATTGAAAGATTTCTGACAAACATTGTATCCCCCCCC
>JBCEWB010088778.1:0-12549 GCA_039654565.1 Peronia peronii
TTTTTTTTTTTCCTCTCCCCCCCCCCCCCCCCCCCCGCCTTTTTTTTTGGTTTGTTTTCCATATCTTTGGTTTTTCTTCTTTTGTTTTAGCAAGTGTCTGTCCGTAGACAGTTCAAGCAGATTTAGTGAGGTAAAGGTTTCTACACTGTTCGTCTGTGGGCGGCGATAAGAGTGAAACAGTATCACTGCTTACTTAAAGAGTTGGAAAATAACAATATCAGAAACAAATCAAACAATGTTATTTGAATAGATAGTTATGGCATTTTATGACTTGCAGTTACCCCAAAACGAGATATCCAATAGATGGTACAATTCCCTTGCAAAATGAAGGCCGGTTGTTAATAAAAATATATTCGCCCTTTGGACTGAAGGTGTTGATAATGCATTTTCGTAGCGATAATGTTTGTTTCTTCCCTTTTTGAGTCCGCATGTAGGCGAATCGCAAAAGCAGTTGAACATTAAATTTTGACAGTTTCCATTGCTTTAATTATTGGCAAAGTCACTAATATCCGAATGAAATCCCCTACCCGCCAAATTCTGCTGAAATTTGTTTTTACAGTAAACTGCCACGGGAATCAAAGAGCAAAATTGTATAAGTTAATGTGAGTTGTTCCGACGTCCCTTTTTTCACGCTAAAAGTAACCGCTTCCTTGGTTCGAATTGTGCTGATGTAGCATAATGTTGGCGATTTAGGTTAATCACTGATCGCTGTCTTCTGTTTATCTTGTCATGAAATATTTATTCTAGATGAGATAATGAATCTCCAGCCACCCAGCAACTCCACTTGCTGTCGTGACTTCTTTGTTTCCAGCCTTTTCTTATAAATTGTCCTGTTTTTGTCAACCTTCTCACGTCTCAACACACACACACACACACACAAAGAAAACGCTGCACATCTTTTCTATAATAATTCATGAATTATTGAATTATAGAATTATAGGATTATAGAACGATACTACTGAATCATATTTCTAAGAGTATCTTAATGTGGTGGGGACGGGGACTTGTGGGTCCTGAGAGAGCTTTTTTTTTTTTTTTTAATGGTTGAACTTAGGACTTTTTAAGCTTCAAATTCAGATTCTGCATATGCTCAAATTAGAAAAAGAAGTGTGGAAAGAATTGTTTTGTGTCCGCCATCTTGGATTTTGTACCCTGAAAATGAATTATTTTGAAAAGCCCACGGTTCCTAGAGTATTCTATACAATCGTTTGGAATTTGGCACAGTGATACGATAGCTCTAAATAAAAAAAAAATAATATGCCTTTGATACAATGTTTGTCATACAGTTTTTTAAGTGTGTCAATTGATGGATCTGTACATTTCTAGATTTTCGGCCAGAATTCCAATTTTCCTTTTAAAAAAATGAACAAAATTCAGAAAAAAAAAGAATGTATATTATTGAAACAAATCCTGTGAAGAGTAGATATTCAAAATTTGAAGTCGATTGGTTCAGAAATAACAAACAATTAAAAAAAAAAGGGAGGCTGCCGGAGGGTAGTTAGTTGGTTTGTGGGAGGGAGGGGAAGGGGGCGGGGGGGGGGGGGTGGAAAAAAAAAATCCGCACATTTTGAGAAAATCAGAATTGAATTTTCATAATTTGTCTGTACGGCCTCTTGGTGGTGCCGTGCCTTTTGGAGGATTTTTCTCATTGTGTCATGAGAGGTCAACATGTCTTAAAATAGCAAAAGCTCGATTTTGATATTTTGATCACAAAACCCCATTCTCAGGACCCGCACGTCCTCCCATGAACGAACCGTTTTTTGTTTTTTTTCATATTTCACCATGCATTATACTCTCCTGTTCGTATGAAACACTCTCATCTGACTTGCTCATAGCCCAAACAAGTGATGGGCGAAAAAAATAAAAGATGCCATGATCGTATTCACCTATTATATTCTTGGAGTTTGATCTCAGCTGATGCTAAACCATGGCTTGTGAACAGTTGGACTGGAAGCAGTTTGTGAGACAACAGACAAAGAAGAAAGCGCAAAACTCTGCAGAGCCCGACACCCCAGTCTGTCCAGATCAAAGGATGCCAATATTCAGATTATAAATATTCTCATAATAATATCAGTCAGTATACCCTTACACACTTTCTTTGAGACAGAATTTTTGAAGCACAGATGAACAATTTGACCATAGTAATGCAGTATGCCCACTGCCACTTGGGACTGTCACAAACTTTGGGCTAAAAAGTATTTGTCTGGCACAATATACTTGACAGCCCCTGTTTTCTGTCTGCTGTTACACTGGACCATCAAATGAAAGATGTAAATCTTTTAACTGTTTTCATTTTTATCTTTTTCGTGATTTATAACCGAGTTTTGGAATTAATGTTTGATTTTTATTTCTTTTTCTTCGTCTTCTTAAAAAAAAATCTTTTCATTATTTTCTTAGATCAAGAACGTTCACTGATATTTATAGTAGATTGGACAGCCAAAAAATTTCATGCTGTTCATCTCTGGAAGAATAAACGAGTAAAAAAGATCACTACTCACGAGTCAAGAAAAACTTCATTCACCTAAAATTCCCCTTGACAATTGATTGTTTTGTTTTGTTTGTTTGTGCCTCTTGATTTCTTGAGCAACACAGGACTGCGAAAATACTCTTCCAGCGCACGTGGTTCCGATAGGTCCGTCCTAGCTCGGCGTAGGTCATTCCGGAGGCCTTCAAACTCAGCGTCAACACTCGTACGAGTCTGTTTTGGTCTACCCAAATTGATTGACAATTGGTTGCCTCAGTAAAAAAAAAAAATTAGAGACTTCATAAATTCATTTCTCGCAATGTGGTCAGGAGATGATGAAGAAGAATTGACATTGATCTTCGAATAACAAAACGCTCTAAATTCACTAATACTGAGATATATTGAGACCATTAAGATCACAGAGATAATGTTCATTTAATTTGATACTTTTACATAAAAAGTGGATCGGTTGACAGAGTTTGTTATTGGCAATTAAAAGCAAGTGACTGGCTGTGAATGACTGATGTCAGCTTCTATTTCTGCTGTTTATTTAATCAATGCTTTCAAGTGAAAACAAATTATTATTAATTCTTATTTTATGATTCGAATGAGTCTTTAAGCTTTTAAAAAAGGGAATTCATTTGCATTGTGGCGGGTTTTTCGGACCTGGCTGCCATTTATCACGCAGAAATCTGAATTGAAATACTGGGGTTCAATCATAAAGGATACATTTTTCAGTATTTTCCTTATAAAGATCACGATACTTCGGTATTAATTACATTACATCCTTTACTTTCACACTGCTTTAACTCACGAAAACAAGCTGTGCATATTGAATGCGATGTTGGTCAGTTAGGCCAGATATAGAAAACTATTTTCATGAAATTGGTTGTAACAGGTACTGACCTCTTTTGTGACTTGTAAGCTAATGATGATGCTACGTATAATAAATCTACAGTTGTCTCATGCTGCGGCACTATTGAGCAAAGTAGTTGACCCATTAGGGCACTTCATCCTCACAATATACATTCACAGAATATCTAAACTCAGAAATTATGAATCCATGATCCCAGATTATTGTATTGTTCTATAACAAACTTTCGAAAACATGATGATTTCTTGGGTTCCGATATGTCTTATGAACTCCAAACAGATTGTCCTAGCATTCCTTTTTTTTTTTTTTGGTGGTGGTGGTGGGGGGGGGGGGCATCAAAGAAGTCAAGAAAGAGTATCTGGTATAGGTCAGACGTAATGATGGACCAAAAATGGTCCAGTCACTTTGAAATACCGGAAGTGAAGTGTGGTAAAAGTAACTTTAACGATCCTCTGGTACAAGGGAGTGATCCAACTAATTTAGAGAGATCTATAAGATCACGAAAAAAGTACTGACTACAGCATGTGCAAGCTGACAAATCAGAGCACTAGATATTCACTCGCAAATGAGGAAAAATTAATACACTATCAAGATTTGACATGGCCGTAAGCCAAAATAGCCATCTGCAGGCTTTAAACAGAGCGTGACTGACGACATGCCATTCCTGAAAATGAATGGAGATACCTGACAGTGTCTGATCCAGGAATAGCAAAGCATTATTTGTTGCTCAAAGAAAGGAAAACGTTTTGAACGAAAAGTTTGAATGAAGAAGATTCTGTAGAAAATTGAGTATCATATCAAGAACTCTTGACGAAGGACTCAACAGAATTTGTAATTGGTTGGCTGTTTGGGTTTGTTTGTTTGTTTGTTGGTTGATTGATTGGTTGGTTGTTTGGTTGGTTGGTTCTTTGGTTGGTTAAATAGTTGGTTGGTTAGTTGGTTGGTTGACTGGTTGGTTTGATGATTAGTTGATTGGTTGGTTTTGTGACTGGTTGGTTGGTAAATTGGATGGTTGGTTGGTTTGTTGGTTGATTGGTGGTAGGTTGGTTGATTGATTGGTTTGTTTGTTTGTTGGTTGGTTGGTTGGTATATTGATTGATTGTTTGGTTGGTTGATTGGTTAGTTGATTGGTTGGTTGGTTTGATGATTGGTTGGTTGGTTGGCTGTTTGGTTAGTTTGTTGATTGGTTGGTCGATTGGTTGATTGGTTGTTTGGTGGGTGGTTAGCTGATTGATTGATTGATATGTTACTTTATTTTTAGTATAAGTGAGACCAACTAATGACATCTGAAAAAGTTCAACATCCACTGAATTCTTGATTGTCCTGAGATAATCATTTTCTTTTCATTTCTTCTGGCTCGTACTGGCTTTTTTTTGGAATACGTACGTCTTATTATTATAGCATCTTTATATAATCTATTTTCATTGTTGATAATAGTACAGAAAAAAAACAACAACAATTAATTTCCAGATAGCACGTGAAATTTGTGATTAACACCCAATACCAGGTGGCACTCAAAGTGTCAAAACTAGTCAACCAACCAATCAACTAATCAATCTGACAAAATCAACTAATCAATCAATCAACCAATCACTCATGCAACAACTAACCAACCAAACCAGTAACCAAACAACTAACCCAGCAACCAACCAACCACTTAATCAACCACGCAACCAAACAAATAAACAACCAAACAACCACTCAATCACCCGACCACCAACTACTGAAGCAGCCAACTAACCAGTCAACCAACCGACCCACCAGCCAATCAAATTACCAAACAACCAATCCATAAAACAAACAATTAAAGTACAAAATAAAGTATTAAGGAAACAAAAATAACAAAAACATCACTTGCTAAATCTTGTACGAGGTTTCAGCAGAAAATGTGAAAATTTCACTTTACGCAAGACGATTTCTGACAATCACTGCTACAGATAATTATACTGTGAAACAGTCAGATATGGACTGGCCTTTTCTGGGTGATTCTGGCTTCAGAGGTCGATAAATTACTGAAATGGTTATGCCTGCCAATGATTTCATTACATTTCGACTTATTTTTTTTAGATATCTAGAGTAATACTTTTTACAGTCTTCCTTTATTCATTCCATCATCTCATCTTTTCTCTATTTCACCTCTTCGTTCCTTTTTCCGTGTGTCTCTTGTTTCTTCTCTCACCTCCGATTCTCCCCTCCCTCGTCTTCCCTTCCCATTTTCCCAGTCTCTCATTGATTTCACTGTGATATTTCTATTTATGAAAAACAGAAAAAAAAGAGGCTTCGTAAACAAATGGCAATAGTTGCAGTAACTAATGGTAGTAAAAGTGGTGGTGATGTTAACAGCAGTGTCAGTAGAAGAAGTAGTAGCAGTAGCAGTAGCAGTAGTAATAGTAGTAATAGTAGGCCCAGTTATAATGGTATAAGTAGTAGTAATCGTAGAGGTAGTAGTGGTGATGGTAATAGTAGTAGTAGTGGAAGAGGAAGAAGTAGTAGTATGTAATAGTTGTGATAGTAGAGGTAAAAGTACCACTGGTAGTAGCAGAACAAGAACAAGTTCAACAACAGCAACATAGCAGCAGCATTAAACAACATGAAAAAAACCGCTGCCAACAACAACCAGATAGCTGTGGGAGGACTTGATGCCCGATAAATATACAATTTAAACCTCTCAATCTGATGTTTTTGTTATCGCTTCACATGTCAATTCTAACTTCCTCCTGATGCCGTGTTTTTCTCATAGCTGGACAAAATAATCAAGTACACTTTGAAGACTCCTCAGTGCGACTATTAGAGGGAGACATAGAGAAGGAGAGCGAGAGAGAGAAAGAGAGAGAGAGAGAGTGAGAGGAGAAAGAGAGGAGAAAGAGAGTGCTCCTATAGGTCAGGGGTTGTGCTATTCCTGTTGATTTATACCACTCGCCCCTTTACGAGTCCATCAAAATATTGACCAACTGATGGGTCCGAGTGGTCACTGGCATGGACAAGTGGCCCTGTTCTGTGGGAGTTGTAGTTGTCATTGTTGACTACTGTATTCACAAAGTGCTTCAAGTTCAAGGTATGCCTTCAGGCCATCTGCCCTGAATCGAACTACAGTGTTTGAAGATGAAAACAAAAACATAAAAAGAAAACAAGTGCCTTTTCTCACAGAAACACTGAATGTGCGTTTGACTGAAAATAGATGCAAGTCTGCTCTGTTGACTCCTGCAGTCAGCGCGCTTTAAGTTAAAGATATAATGTGTCTCACTTATCCATCTTCCAACAGGAAATTGACTCGAACACAATCTTTCTGTAGAGAGAAGAAAAGATTCTTTCCTTATATGGAAAGCGCCAATGTGCCTTTTAAACTTAATGGACAGGTCTGCCTTGTTGACAATTGCATTTAGAGAGCTTCACGTTCAAGAGAGAGTAACCTATTCCTCTAGTAGTTTGTAACATAGGGCACTTACTGATTAAAACAGCCTCGAAATCAAGCATCTTCTGCCTGATACATAAAACACGGAATTCGACTGATCAAACTAAAAATATTATTGTTTCATGGGAGACTATAATGATAGAAAGGAAAAAAGTCCACATATAGATTTATATTTTAATTATTTTGTTTTTCATAGTTGTCCAGGATCGTACTTGTACTTATTTAGAAAAAAAAAAAATCTTAATTTCATAGCCATTCTAGCGTTTCATGGCGCTCAGCCAAAGCTTTCACTCTCTTTAAAAGGTGAAATCTCTGCAATTTTGTGTGCTCTACACTTTCAGTGAATGACTTAAATCATCAACTTTTTAAGTTCCGTGTGTGTTCCAGTCATCTCCCTGCGGTAGCTTTGGTCGAAAAAAAAAAAGAGGCATTCCAAGGGCGGACCAGTCACTGTGTTATGAACTCATTGCAGGAAGTCGGACGTGATCACATTGAACTCAGAATGCTTCACGTTCAGACTATGCTTAGTCGACAGAGGCTGGACTTGTTTACCGATCGACACAAACGCTCAAGACAAATGTCTTTGTTCTCATAAGACAATGAATCTGTGATTTATCCTTCCCCCGTCCCTCCGCTCTCCCCCCCCCCCCCACCCCCTGTGAGAATGCATCCATGTGTTACTCATGTGTTATGCGGACTATTGTGATCAAGGTATTCTATATTTAAAACATGGGTCTTCAGCTTTTTTTTTTTTTACAGGAACATGCTCTAAAACACAATGTTTACAATTTATATTTTTTTACACGACAATGCAGCGCAAATTATGTTTTATTTGCCATAATATGCCTTTTAATTAAGGAGATGGTCGAGGCAATCTGTATTTGGCATCGATGCCGTGGTGACTTAAGTACTGAAGTCGACTGTCCTCTCTTGGTACTGAGAGGCCTTTCATGATTGAATTTATCGATCTTTGATGAGTACCGTCTATTGCAGCATCTGCGTGTGCTCTTAATCTTTAATAATCATGATTATGGCCAATGAAATATTGACATATTATTATTTTTTTCAAGGTCGTTCTCAATCTCTCTTCTCCAGGAGCTCTGTGGATGTCTTGGCTTTGAATATCCTCAGGTGTAACTGACTTTAGGGTGAACAGAAAATAGAATGAGTGTACTAAAGTCGCTTCAGTGCAAGAGTTAGTTCATGTCCGCTAGTCATGGCATCTTTGTTTAGGTTTCAGTTAGATGTAAGATATTTCCAGTAATTAGGAGACCAGTACTTGTTTCGTCGGCACTTCCTGTGTAAATTATCGCGGAAAGCTGAAACTGAAAATAATATGTATCATACCATTTCTGAATTCAATTTCACGCGTTGTTTTCATTCCAATTTCTTACATTAAATCTCTAATTGAAAGAGACAGTATGAAATGCATTGCGCAAAATAGATAGTTTGTGGAGTCGTTTTTTCCAGTATAGAAACAATACGAATAATAATATAGAGTATTTATACAACCCTTATTCTGGTACATTAAAGCTCTAAGTGCTTGACAACATAAATCAGATTTTCACCAGATTATTCAGTGTCTGTCTCAGCACTGCAGGCCAACAATACGGTCTTTGGACATAATAGAAATAACAAAATGACAATTTTCCCTTGTCTTACCTTGGTTTTCCTCCTGTTAGCTGTAGCTTCCTTTACTCTGTGACATAGCCGGCTCAACAACGAGATAACACAGCACACGTAAGATAAAAAAATAGCAACGTCAAGAACACAGAAGGAAATTAGAAACATAATGTTTTTTTCTTTCACAGCTTTGTGAAAGAATAAATTTGAGGAAGGCTTTAAAGACGAATCCCCACCAAGAAGATACTGATACTTTAATGTCTAAATATTTCGTTCAGGGACCATATCTCATGAAGAAATTCGTTTCTCAATCAAACCAATCATCGCACCAAATGAAAACTTTGCTCCCTTTGGCTGAGAGGGGGAAAGATGATAATTTTACGAGCACAGTGCAAGAACAACTGGTCCTTTTAAGAATCTGCCTTGACGGGGACAATGACGGACTCGTCCTGTTCAGAGGCTTATCCACATAATAACTGAAACAGGATTGTGAGCAATAGCGCAAAATATCAGGCCTTTTCAATTAAAATGGACGAAAAATTGCCTCAACTTTCTTCTTATCCTGTTTACTGCTGTTACAACAATAAGTCGCATAATAATAATAACCCATTTAGTATTAAATTCTTCACTGCGCAATGAACTTCTATTTTTGACAACTCACAATGTCCAACAGCCCAAAGCGAGTATCATCATCACGTGCTCGCTGGAAGATTCAGAAAAAGTCATTTCTAGAGAGTGGAGGAAAAGGCAGCCAGAGGAAAGGATGATAATATAATACGACGAGTGGGTCGGAATGGCCTGTCCTATGCCTGTTCTCAGAATAGAGACCATCAGATGACAGAGGATCACCAAAGAATCATATCAGGTGCTCAAATACAGCATAGAGCGGAAGAATAAGATACCAACGGAGAAAGAATGAATGGAGTATGGATGTTTTAACCTTTTAAAACTCGAGGTGACATTTTGTGTGCCACGCGATTCAGAAAGGTTAATACGGTCAAAACTTGAAAACCATAACGTTCGGGGAATGTTGGAAACAGTCCTGAGTGAAAACTTTTATCGTAAAAATATTCAGTTGGTGCAAGTTTTAATGATTTCGGATTGTTGGGACTCGTCATCAGTTTAGTGGAACAATATGTCTTGAGTTTAATGACTATTCTTGAAACACATTTTTACGTGAGGCAAGGATGATATGCAATGTTCTGAGTGTGATGAATAAAAGCATTAGGGGAGACTCTTACCCTTTAGAAATATTCAATTAATAAAAAGAGATTGGTGTTATAGGAGATTTGTTGAAATGCATCATTAGTTCGGTGTAATAATCTGATTTCATTTTAATAATTGTTCTCCAGAATGCCATTTTTCTCGTAGGAGATAGAACATGGTAATTAATCCGATTAATTTGATTCTAATGATGTCTAGGAGGTTTGAGTGAGGAAAGCTGACACCTCAATCCCCACTACTGGGCTAGCAGGAGACCATGTTGCCATGATAAGAGCAACATTCAGACTTATGTCAAGATGCAACTGCGATCTCATGGCGATTTTGAGCACCTGAGCGAATGGATAATGTCATTAAAAAAGAAATGCGTCAATCGAATTATGTATTAATTCAACAAACTCAAAATGGCATAATTACCCAAATTACATCTGCTATACATATATTTTTTTGTTAAGATGTCAAGGCAAGAGTTACTGAAGATAACTTATGCCATCATCATAAAACATGTTTGTGATGGTTAGGCCTGCTCACATCTTAAAAGGGAACTGACTTATCCACTCCTGGGTAAATTCATTTCATTAATTATGTTTAATTATAAGTTATTAATTATGATTTAATTAATTATTACGGAGCTTAAATGATAATATTAAAACGTTCTGGCCTTTATTGGTTTCCACATATTTCTCCAAATTTCAGGTTGTACACTAATTATAAGGAGATAATAATTATTATTATGATTACTTTTACAAAGTAATTATGGTTCCCTAGTTAAAAATAAAGAATAAAATAATTAGGATGACGAGGTTGTGTGGTCCTTATATTAGCTTCTTTTGTTTTTAATCCTCGAAGACCCAGAACAGTTCTTAAAACAAAATGATAGTTTGTCCTAGGACTGTATAATTATTACACGTTATTTGTGCTGATTTGAATATTAGTTACGTTGTAAGTCAGTGTTCTGCAATTATTTTCTTATGCAATACATAAAAATGTCTTTATTTTTCAGCCCTTGGAAACCATTTCTTGCTGTGCATCAAATATGTCTGGCCGGATGTAGCAAGCTGTGTGTTTGAGATACGTTTAGTTCAAATATTTTTAAAAGTTTCATATTTGCATGCCGAATTTATTACAGTAATATGTGAAATTTGTATGGGAATAATTATGATTGCATTTATGACTCTATTCGAAGATTGCCATGATACGGACATTCATGTGAAGATTTGGCATTTTCCTTTTTTACTCTTTTTTTCCTCTAGTGATTTTACAAAAGTTTGCAAATGCTGAGGTTAGCTTTTAAGGGAACCCGAACACCCTTACAAATTGGTACATACAAGGGAACCCGAACACCTTTACAAATTGGTACATACATCTACTTCCACATCCTGAAAGGCAAGTAAACATTCAATTTACCACCAATTTTTGAAATGAAAGTAAGTGATCATCCTTAAACTGACCAGCTTAATTCTCATTTTCTGAGAGGTGTTAGTCTATTATCCAAAACAAAGCCAGCTTAAGGCTCCACGTCAGGGCGGTAGGCTCCCGACATTACCACTGTCTCTCACGCGGTCCCTCTCCTGGGAAAGAAGGAAAGAAAAATGGTCTTCGGTCACGTTTTAGTCATATTATTGTTTTGACTTTTCTGTGATGAAATAGCTTGGGTGCCACTGCACACATTTTACAAGAGATGTACGGAGAATGAGCTATTTGACGTCAACCAAGTTACTTCCCTTTGCAAAGTACAAGAGGTATAACACAAGCATTGTAAAGAATGGAAAACTCACCTTTCGCTTGTTATGCGACCGTAAGTAACAGAAAAATTCATCATAATTATTATGATGGACACGATTTTTTTTTTTTCATCATGGTATTTTTTTTTTCATATATATATATTTTGCATCATGTATTTCAAATAACAAGAGAAAACTATTTTTCTTTTTCCTTCTTTGCAATGTCTGTCCTACACATCTTGTGCTTGGCAAAGGGGAGCAACCTAGGTGGCTCAAAAAATGGCTCGTTATTGCCTAACGAATATTTTTAAAACAACCTCTCATAGCTAAGAAAAACATTTTATTATGTGCTATGATAATCTGAGATCAGCCTGATTCTAATGCAAATACAAAAATATTCCTGTTGTCTTCTGGATTTTTCGATCTAAATTCTATTACTGTTAATATTTTGTTATTATTTATGATCACTTTTCTAAGAATAACCTTTTAAATGACATTATTTTTCTAACCGCCTTTTCGAAAAATCTTCAATGAAATCAATTTTAAGGCAAATTCTGTTTACCTGTTCTACAACCAGTGGGGTTTCATTCAATCATTCATTGTAACACCAGTTCAATAAAATATTGCCTGTCATAGTATAAGATCCCAAAGCCGAAAAAAAAAATTAAATGATAATATTTCCTTTTTAAAAGTCCAGTTTTAAACTTGGCACAAACTGGGCTTACTCATTTGCTATATCATCATATTATTTGATGATAGCTATAGGATAGCATGGACAGGTCCTAAGCCAGGACCGATCATTGCGGTTTGCCCACCCAGCTTCTCTCCCTCTCGGCCACAATCGCCAAGCTTAAAGCCCCTCCACCATTCTGACTTCTTGGCCACAACGCCGTGTCCGGCACGCCATAAGCGCCCGAGACCAACCGTCGGGAGCAGGGAGACGCTTGAGCGCAGACGTTCCCGGTCTCCCAGCATCCCGCGACCCTGACTCGCGCTTTTCATCTGACAGCTAAGGGGGGTGGCCCGGGGTACTCGACTCGGCGTGGAGGAACCTGGGAAGTTTATGGCTCCCCTTTGAAACCCTAAACTGTTTTGGAGAATGGGATCTTGATGGACATCGGTGTCTGTAATCGGAGCTACTTACAATGTGGGAATGAGGAAGAGAGAGAGAGAGAGAGAGAGAGAGAGAGAGAGAGAGAGAGAGAGAGAGAGAGAGAGAGAGAGAGAGAGA
>JBCEWB010088789.1:0-12549 GCA_039654565.1 Peronia peronii
ATAGATAGATAGATAGATAGATAGATAGATAGATAGATAGATAGATAGATAGATAGATAGATAGACTGACAGACAGATAGAATAATAGATAGACATATAGATAGACAAACAGATAAATAGATAAACGGTCAGATACATACATACATAGATAGATAGACAAACAGCCAGACAGATACATAGATAGACAGACAAAGATATTATTACAGAGAAAGAGATAGACAGAAAGTAACACTGTTTGTCTGAAGGTCTGTCAAGGCAATTAACAATAACAATAAGCGGGAATTAACTGAAAAAATGGTTGTTATTTCCCTTTCGTGAGTTCTCGCCTGTAGGCTAAATAAAGCTCTCTTGGAAACGTTCATTAGTCCCACAAACTAAAAATTTATAGAACACAAGATTATCAAATTCAAACTAAGAATTTGATTATAGAGTGTTATTTTATTGATGATAAAACCAATGGAGAACGACGCCATAAAACTGCTATAATCAATAAAAGGAAAGCCTGACATCATGACAAGCACTCGCATGTTATGAGACATGGCACGATGAAATCAAGCGTTCGTCAAACTGAGACGATTGGAGAAATCATGTGTTTTCAAGGGTGAACGAATTGTTAACGCATTTTTTTTCTTCACAGAACCCTTCTATATCAATCTAAAACTGCATTTCAGAGTTCAATTTGCCGAAACAGATTGAGAAAAAGCCCCAAAATTGTAATTTAGTGGCATGGCTAACAAGGATTAATAAAGATGAACAAAAGTGATCGGCCATTTTCTCACTAACCTCAGCTGCAGCAACAGGTCACCCCCATCGTCTTTAATTGCTAATATCTCGACTGCTACCACAATTTTTTCACACACAGAAAGGCAAATGAATAATCTTCACAGTGGCACCAATAACTCCATATGCTCAAAATTTGACGTGAGCCTGATTTCATCGTATCGCATCTCATATGTGACATCCGTGAGAACATAACACCCCAAGACATGAATCAGAACAATTTATTTAAAAAAAAAAAATCCTTGCATCATCGAAAATTTCTCTTACTCTTGATAGCTGAAGTTATCTTCGCTCACTTATCTTGAATTAAAACGCCGATTGTAGGGCAGAATGCCTGAATATACTGAACTCCGAACTGTCTTGATATTTCATTTTTTTCCAGTATAGCCAATGCTTATGCAGACTCATATTCCTGAAAATAATTACTTGATTTCGCACACAAATAACTCAATGGTTGTGCAAAACAAAACAAAACAAAATTTTTAAAAAATGAAAAAGCAGAAAACAAACAACCGAAACAAAAAACAAAATAAAACAAAACAAATAACAATGATAATAATAATAATAATAATATAATATAATAATAATAATAATATAATAATAATAATAACAAAAACAAAAAAAAGAAATATTAAAGTATTTTATTCCCACTGTGAATTTCACCTAGTAGATTCCATGGTGCATAAATTTGAGCACATCACAATCAAAGCGTATTTCATATTCTTGATTCCGATACCATACGAGAAACAAGTATGCCTAAAATCAGATTCTCGGAATAATTTCATGTTCCTAGAATCCTCTGTCGAAGAATTAAGTTAGAATATGTATACCAAATTTTAGACTTTTATTATGAACAGTGTTTGAGAAATTATGACCCCAAAATTTGCTATTTAAAACTAAAAGTGGCCGACATGAACATGCACTTTAAATTTTAAAAAAAAAAAAAAAAGTAAAAAAGCTCCCCATTTTGATGATTTCAGGCAAGAAATATACCTACAAAAAAAAATTATTAGAACCTAGTTATTAAAAAAAAAAAGGTGTCATGTCACTGGTAGGTCTCCCCTTAAAGATGACATCAGATACGCTATTGTGTCATCGTCCTCAGCCATCATGGAGAAACCGGCAACTTGTTGGACAACTTGATGAGGAGGATGGAGATGTACGCCAACAACCTGGAGAAAATGGTGGAGGAGAAGACCGAGGAGCTCAGAGAGGAGAAAAAACGCTCGGAGGAGCTCCTGTATCAAATACTGCCCAGGTAAGGGAGACACAGGTGAAAGTAAGGTTAATATTTATTTTGTTGTTTTTTGTTGTGTTTATTGATTTGTTGTTGCACTCCATAGAATTGATAAAAGTGCCTCAGTTTCCGTTTTTATCTTTCTTTTTATCTTTCCGGCTTGTCACTGTTCCTTTCCACAAATTATTCAGGAAATTAATGTATACGCCTTTATTTACATAATTTTGGAGTCAGCTCGTTTACACTGTGTAAAAAATAAATTTCTATTTTTCGTGGGAAATAAAGTTATCTTATCTTATCTTATCATGTCTTTTCTTATGATGGATGTGGGAGTTACTCTCACTGTGTATGGTTATAAATATTGGAATGAGGGAAAGGAATGAGAAGGGAAAGAGAGAGAGAGAGAGAAAAATAGGGAGGGAAAATTGAGAGAAAAGTAAAGGGAATGTAAGGGCTGGAGAGAAAGAGAGAGAGGAGGAGGGAGAAATGAGGATTGAGAGAGAGAGTGAAAAAGAGAGGGGAGAGGAAGGGGAAAAGGAGAAATACATAGGAAAATTTAGACCGCCGGGAAGAAAGGAAAGAGAGAAAGATTCAGAGAGAGACAGAAAATAGCAGATATATAGAGAGAAAAGCCGGGGGGAGAGAAATACAGAGGTAGCAGAAGAGAAAGAAAGAGTGGATGAGAAGAGAAAGGAACTAATTAAAGGAAGTGACAGAGAGAGAAAAAGAGGGGTAATGTTTGAAAATGATAGAAAGAAAGTGAGAATAGGGACAGAGCAGCCAGAGAGAGACAGACAGAGAGAGATATATATATATAGAGAGAGAGAGAACGAGAGTCAATCAGTTCAACTTGTCAGGACAAGTACAGTCTTCTGCAATTTCCATTTCGACGCTCCTTCACCTGGACAGGACCGTCGCTGACCGCCTGAAGTCCGGACTGAGAGTGGAACCTCAAGCCTATGAGTCCGTGTCCATCTACTTCAGCGACATTGTGGGCTTCACTCAGCTCTCGGCCAGGTCATCTCCCATGGAGGTCAGTCTGGAACCACTGGATGGGACTGGGGGGAGGGGGGGGGGGGAGGCGAGAAAGGGCTTCAGATCAGGGAAACATTTGTTGAGGGCGGGGAATGAGGGGAGAGGGAGGGACTAACAAGTTCGGCATAGAGGACAGAGATGGTCTGGACGAGTCAGGGAGGGGGGAGGGGAAGAAGAGAGAGGGCGGGGCAGAGTAGAAAATATCGTGGAATATTCCACGTGGAATATTCCAAAATGTTAATTCATTTATTCTGCCCACGGAGGTGGAGAACTTCTTCGTAAATCATCTAGTATAACATAAACTACTGTTTTAAATGTAAGCTACCCAACCCCATTACCTATATATATATAGTCGTCGGCTGTGATTAACAATCGTATGTTATATATATATATTGTGTGTGTGTGTGCGTGTGCGTGTGTGTGGGTGTATAGATCTGTAAATAACTCACCCTTACAGACTTGCTGTTTTTCTCTGTCCCCCAGGTGGTCGACCTTCTGAACGATCTGTACTCATGTTTCGATGCCATCATTGAGGAATTCGATGTCTATAAAGTAAGTCATTGTGAAATCTATGTCGGTATGTGATATGTTTGGCACTCCTGAAGGCACAGAAAATATTGACAGGATAAACACTATATTTCACAAATACTTTATTTCTATTATTGATTAGCCGAACAAACTGGACGCATCTTCGTTGCCATCATCACCATGTTATAAAGAAATCTCTTATAACTTTATAAACACTGTCTTCTGACAAACTGATTTAATGCACTAAAAATGCAACAGTTTGTAGAGTTCGATATGTTAAAAGAAAATAACAAACAATAAAGTGATACTTGGGTCAATTGTTGAAGCTTTTGGTTCTCCTTCGGGCATCGTCATCATAGTTCTCGTATTCTTCTTTTTTTTCTGTTTTCTTTGGTCTTCTTCTCCTCTTTCTTGTCTTGTTTCTTATTCATGGTTTTCTTTCCCCTCTTGTTTTTTATGTAATTAACATCAGTATTACAGTTGCTGTCGTTTGTCTTCTTGTCAAAGTATTTTTGCTTAGGAAGTAAAAAAGGTTATAGAATTCTCATAGGATAGGAGACCACTAAGGCTTAAGTGGTCCATGTGTGTTCATAAACCGATTCCGGTTTTTTTTTTTTATCTTGATTTGGCCGCAAGGCAGGCCTTCATCTAGCGTGACATCTTTTCGATTTTCGGCTCTGCCAGGTGGAGACCATCGGTGACGCCTACATGGTAGCTTCTGGTCTGCCTCAGAGAAATGGTAACCTTCACTCCCAGCAAATCGCTCGCATGTCCATCAAGGTAAGAAATGCGTCACCTCATACAATCTACAAAATTTTCCACGTTGGGCAATCCTACTATCTATTCTCTATCAAGGTAAGGAATGAATTACTTCGTACAAACAACTATAATCATGTAGTTATATAATATTGTCTATTGTTTTTTCAAGGTAAGAAATTAGTTAGCTGAATAACAATATTTATTCTTTTCATACACAGAGTTAACCACACTGAATCGTAGGTCAATTTTTCACCGAATAGAGTTAATCACCATCACGTCAAACACTAATTTATACATTGTCGTTCGTTCTCTGAACAGAAAAAGTTTGAATTTGTTTTCTGCTAGCCTCAGCTATTGTAAACTCAAGACACAGAAGGTGAGCCCCCAGCGCCGGATAATATCACGAGAAAAATCGGCAAAAATGAAAACGTTAGTACATACGTCCATATATTCATCCCACAAAATGCTGATCTACTTAGAATACGCCAATAAGAGCAATATTTTTTTACTTTCTGAAATATAAAAACATCGATAACAGATCGTCTGCATCACATTTAACCTTCAACTTCTCTGTTCGAATCTCATTTTGACTGACCACGAGACATAATAATATGTAGGTTAGCCATATATTCCTTTCCAATTTATAATGTCAATCGAATACGTCTGATTTCGATAGACTTAAACTTACGAAATAGCGCTTACGTCAGAATTATCATAAATTGTGGCACAGTAGATAATAACAATGAGGCCGTCAACGTTCACAATTGAGAGATGGATGTTTCACACTACAAGGGTTGTAAGCCTTGCACAGGTGACTGTGAACATGATGCGCACCTGGGCAGTCATAATCCGCAAAGGTTTGAGGACCATTCAGAAGTTCTGAGATTCGATATTTGGCTGGCGAAAGCCCCGAAACCGGAACTGATAGAAGAATAAGTTTAGAAGATTTATTCATTAACGCTTCAATCATAATACTCTCTTTTTGTCGTTCTATCCTTTACTGATTTGTTCATTATATCTTTCCTCTTTACTTCTCTCTCATTTTTTTGTTTCCAGTCATTTTTTTTCTCATCTTAGCTATTCTGTTCTAACATGTTTTTTTTTTTTTTTTACCTCTTAGCTATTTAAGAAAGGAAGCGCATGTCCAGAGATACTATACACGGTACGCACAAATAGTTAATTAGGCGTTGCACTCAGAATGCGAGCATGGTTAGTATAGGTGAGTACCATGCACGGTGTGGTAGGTGTAGATAACTCTGATCTGGGCATGCATACATTCTGCAGGTTTTGGAGACAATTCGAGAGTTTAAGATCCGGCATTTGCCCGGAGAGAGTGCCAAGATCAGAATCGGTCTTCACACGGGTAAGAGTATTGCAGACTGCTGGATGTTGTTTCTCTTTATGTTCGTGAGCTCAGTTTACAAAATTGTTATATAATATGGCCATTGCAGGCAAATGTGATGATTACATTATACATCAATGAGTACGAGCTAATACTGCACAGCTCGTTTTACACAAAGCAGTTTTTAGAAGTAATATATGGAAATCTTCACTTTACATTGAAAAAAAAGGAGGAGGCCAACGCACTAGATTTATAAATAGGCTGAACACCTGGGCAACTAACAACACAATGATAAACAACTCCTTTATGAGGGTGTCCAGTGGAAGACAAGTGGGTGGAAAACCAGACAAGACACTTGATGGTGATGACATGACATGTCCAGGCAGGATGCGATAATTCCTGTGTTAGCTGAGCCTTAAGATGCACCGGGCCTTTAAATTTGTATGAAAATGGACCCATACCACTTGTAAACTGAGGTGACGATTTCGTTGCTCTATCAAAGGCGTTCTTCAGTTGCTGTTGCATGCTCTCGTTATGCAAACGTTCGTGTCTCACAATGCTATTGAGCGTGCTTATTCAGAGGTGACATCACTTGGGCAGGCTAATATAATATCAGATTTGATGTTCGCCTGAATCCTCAAAATTGTTCGATGTTGTTATTTTTATCATTATTTATATATATATATAAACCTATTTGTTCTGTGAGTGGGTACACATACTTCCCATTTTTTGGTCAAAAGTGTTCCTTGTTTTTATCGCTGTGTGCAGTCTTTTAATGGTGTTGGCACTTCAGGAACTGAGAGAGCGTTGATCTTTTATTGCCCATCCCTTCTCCATATCACAAAGCATTCACAGCCCCAGGTGGATGGTGCAAGAACGCTTAATTATGTTGACCCTTCTAGCGTCATTAGGAGATACCAAGATGAAAACTGGTATCCACTCGGTTAACAGCATGACAATCTCCTGGATGTTGTTTTCTTTTGTAGTGAACCGATATTTCCCGATTCTGATCTCCAGCTTCGATGTTATGTGCTATCAATGAGCTATGGTAACTGTCAGACAGATTGCTTCCCTTTGCTGGGTACCGAAGGATATACGATAAACACCTAAAAAAAAGAAAAAGAAGGAAAAAATACGATTTTCTTGAGGAATAGACAAGTCTGAAACTTTCACCCTGTGATAAAATATATAATAATGTGGATATATAATTTTTTTTTTCTTATCACAGTATTTTTTTCATAACCATTTTGCTTCGCGGTTCAAAATCAGCAGACAAGTGATGTCTGTCCAATACATCTTGTACTTGGCAAAGGGGAGTAACCTTGCTGGCTGAAAAATGGTTCATTTGCAATGTGTCTTTCATATAGCGTCAGTGATACTGTGTTCTTACTAAGGAAAATTGTCTTGTGATGGCCCCCCCCTCTTTCTCACTCTCATTGCTCTTTAATATCCCAACTTATGGGAGGCAAGAATACAGTGCATCAACTCCACTGGCTCATTGGCATTTGTTACTTACCTAGGAACGACGTGAACTTACGCTTGGGTTGAAATGCTACACACATCAGCTTTTGCTATCGTGGTTTCTCAAGGCAAAAGCTTAAGATGAGTGCCATATTTATCACTCTCTTCCCTCCTCTCCCTCCCACTCCCCACCTCTCTCTACTCCCAAAAGCCCATCTGTGTCCTCATCTATTGTTGTATAGCTGTGGCCAGGTAACAGTTTTGGTCACTGATTAAGTCTCTTCACTTCTTTCCCTGAGTGTGCAGTACCCGAGGGCCTCGGTACAGTACATTAACACTGAATCCACTCATATTGTGTTACCGAGATATAACTGACGTATTCTAGTCAAATAGTAACAAATCAGGCATGTAAACCACGAGTCGCTATTCACAGTAATACCAGAGACATTACCACGTCATCTACAATAATGGCTGTAATTCAATAGCTTTTAATGGATATTTGTCGAACGAGAACATTGTCATGGCTTTTTTTGTGAGTGTAGGTGTTTCTTTCTTTCGATGTTTGTGACACTAGGAGAGCTCGGGTCTTAACGAGTCTACCTTAAAAAAAAAAAAGGAGGTTGGGGGGGGGGGGGGGCGGAGGGCGGGGGGCGGGAAGATGGGTCTCTGGGTGATATTCTAAATCACACAAAATAGATAAATTGACCCTTAATTTTGAATTCAGTATGCCAAAATAAAAGAATTCAGTACCAGTTTTTGAAATTCTGGGTTTACCATGCCAACACCGACATGTTGAATTCATATCTCTGCAAAAACATCTGTTCTGGAAATCTAAAAGTTCCACTATTTTCAAAAACTGTATCTGAAATTTTGCCACATATAAACTTAAAAAAAAACAAAAAAACCATAAAGTTTGGTATTTTCTTTGGAAAATCTTTGTTAGTTTTATTTGTAGGATACATGAAAATCAAATCTAGGGCTTTCTCGTTTCTCAGTTATTCCATTCATAATAAAGTATAAAAACTATTCTTACAAAAACATCTCTTTTATCAGAGCAGCCCACTGTCAATATGTAGCAGCTCTATTTTCACGAAACTCCAACGATTAAGTACAAACAAAATTAGATTTTAGAGAGAGAGAGAGAGAGAGAGAGAGAGAGAGAGAGAGAAAGAGAGAGAGAAAGTGATTGAAATTTTGCGAAAGATTTTTACTTGGAAAACATGTTTGAAAGTTCACTAAAAGCCTGAGATTATGCCTGAAAAGCACTTATTTTCCCTGACCTACATTCACCTTTTTTACCTTTCTCTCCCCCAGGGCCTGTGTGTGCAGGAGTGGTGGGTCTGAAGATGCCCAGGTACTGTCTGTTTGGCGACACCGTCAACACAGCTTCTCGCATGGAATCCAATGGCAAAGGTAACGCAGTGGAGAGATGAGAGCAGAAAAAAAAAATGCAATCTAAAGTTTTTATAAGTTATCAAAGAAAATGCATTTTATTTTTCTTTATTTCCACTCGTTTCAGAAAGC
Source organism: Peronia peronii (assembly GCA_039654565.1). Classification (NCBI taxonomy): domain Eukaryota; kingdom Metazoa; phylum Mollusca; class Gastropoda; order Systellommatophora; family Onchidiidae; genus Peronia; species Peronia peronii. The sequence continues at coordinate 8,667 of JBCEWB010088789.1, forward strand.
AAGTACAGATATTAATGATACCAAGGACAGAAAAGAGAATCAGTATATTTGTTCTTCCATGTCTATATCGCTAATAAAAAAACCCACCCTTTTTTTTAGGGCAGAATGCTGTATATTTTAGCATGTTTTAATTATAGGACTGGAAGGTCAATATGAGTCCGAACGGTGTTTGCGTCACTTGGCATGTGCTCTGTGTCAGGTTGCACCAATTTGCACCAAAATTGGCTTATTTCTGTTGGACATAAAGCTATTGAAATTAACCAATTTTGGTTCAAGTTAGTGCAGTGTGACATGATGCGGACACAGGTGACCAGAATACCCGCACAGACGTACTGACCCTCCAGTCCTGTAAGAGATTATGTCACTGACTTCATTGAGTGAAAAATGAGCTGTCTTTAAGAATATAAAAAAAAAAAATGTAACAAAGGCGATCAGACAGAAAAGTATGGAAAATCATATGGGTGACGGCCAGTGGTGAATCAGGACAACTGCGGCTACAAAACCCGAGTATATCGAGATAACAGAACAATGTTTGAACTAAATTCAGTTCTTAAAAAAAATATAAAAAAATAAAAAAAAGTTTCTGTGCATCTTCCATGCAACAAATTGTCATTTCCATCCACCTATCAGTCCAATCATCTAGTAAGTACGAGTAAAACTCCATCCACCTGAGAAAACTACATTCGAGATGATGAAAGATCAAATGGTTTGGGGGAAAATATGTTGAAAAATAATAACAGTGAGATATTTATACATCTCGTGAAAAAAAAAGTTCTTAGAGATAATTAAAGAGTGAAAAAAAGTGGGAGTGTTTTTTGCCAAGAGAAAAAGATATGCTTATATGATAGGGCGATTCGTTTTTCTGCTTTTTGTTTGTTTTCTCTTGCATAACAAGTCTCTGTCAATGGAAAAATCTGGATTTCTATCCAAGATTCAATTGTAATGTACAGTTGATGCATGAAATTTATTAATCCAGTTGATATGATCAAGATGCAATGTGGAATTAATGTGCAACCGCGACATTATTAAACGATAATTAGTACAGACATCCTATCTAGGTTAATGGTGAGTTACTCTGAGGTAAACTCTGGGGTAAGTACAACTATAAAAATATGTTTAATGTTTCAGAAATGATGATTCACATTAGTCCCTCCACCAAATCTCTACTGGACCAGTTTGGCACATTCAAAATACAGCCCAGGGGTCGCATCAACATCAAGGTAAAGTAACTCTTGGAGACCTTAACTCGACAATGGAATAATGTGCAGTTATGGCCCCTGCAAATAACATAAGCGCTGCATGGGTGGTTAGTTTGGCACTCTGATCACACAATGCAACTGTCCTATCGAATTAGATGGACAAAGTCACTAAGTGGAAGGTTTCATCACAGTAAGAACAAAACGGCACATATTGAAATGTTCCCTTATCAACAGCTTGAAATTGGATAATAGACGAAATTTTGTGAAATCTCGAGATGATGCATTCACGATAGAATTAAGCTAGCGATCCTAAACATTGTTGAAATCTTAGCATGACATTTTGATCAAACAGCCGAGTGATGGGTTTAGCGTCAGAATGAAACCAGTCTTGTAACTTTCTCCTTCTGAAGAGTAAAATTGCAGTTATGTCCTCTGTTATTGACACTGAAATACTTTTAATAAGGAGAACAGTTCTGGCCATTTTAGACAGAACCTAGAGGTCCTCTTGGCATCTGGGTAAGATAATTCTTCGATGTTCAATCTCGGAAGAAAAAGCCATTATATTTCCACTTACCAATGATGTTGACGAGGAATGAGGATCAGATAGGTAGTCAAAAAACACAGGCAAGGCTCCATCTGCATCGAAGTAAGATAGGTCTTGTAGAGAAAACCACATTTATGTTTTCTCATCAATTGCAACTGAACATATTCTAAGATCAAAATTTGTTACAAATCAGTTTGGTTTCATCAAGATGCAGCAGTAAGCCTGTATCACAATCAAGGTAAGACAACCTTGGACCATTTTGTTTCGGTGAAACAAAAAACCACAGTTACGTCCCCTGTGGATGAATAGCACACAAATTGCCGCCAGGGAACTAATTCGCTCATTCAAGACCAGAATTAGAAATAAGATTAAAATGACACTCGATTCCCGTTAAACAGAAGCACATTTGTGTCTCATTACACATGTCAGCACGGGGTAAAAGCGAATACAGGGTCAGTTTATCTACCATGTCAAGAGAACATGACTTAATTAAGGGGAGGAATAAAAAAAAAAATCAGTTATATCCCTTACAACCAATAAGTTGAGACCATAATCATATGGGATCTTGACAAAGACTAAAACCTGTGGATTGAAAATGCAACTTGAAGTCATATTAAGTGTAAGTTTCGAAAAACTTGTTTAGCCAGTCCCAGAATAGTGAAGCATTTCTTTGTCCAATATCCAGATTTGAATGCATTCGACAGAGCAGGTTTTAGAAAATGTTCCAGACCGATTAAGTTAATTAAGCATCCAAGATATGTACATAGTCATACCTGAATACGTGGTATTTCAAGTTTAAAGTGCAAGTTTTATGTAATTATGGTTAAAACCGTGACTATCTCATCTAGGCAGGATTTTGAAATTTTAATTTTTTTTTTTTTACTTATCAATTAATAAGGTTGCACATCAAGCTCCTGGTAGCGAGTTTTAAAGCTATCACAGTCCATTATATATTTATTTTCCGACTTTTGCCTATATTTATGACACTTTTTCGAATTGTAAATGGTTCTAAATATGGTTTCACTTGAATTACCTTGCCCCATGTCATATTTTCACCTCAACACCAAGTTTTATAATCTGTCCTTTTGGAACATCGACAGGGCAAAGGAGATATGTTCACTTACTGGCTTCTGCCAACTGGTTATGAGTTCCAAGCTGATACCGATCCCAAGGATCTTATCGCAAACATTGGCGAAAATCAGGAAGACTACACAGACGGTCTTAATGTAGGACATACATCACCGACACAAAGCACTTGTTAGTAAGTACACTATGCCAAAACATTCCTCAAGACGTCAGCATAAAGGTGCAAAAGTCGAGCAGTTGTAACATCGGAATAGCAAGGAGAGACAATGTTGAAGTAACGGAGAAAATGCAGAGACACCCAAGCTGACGTCAGATTTAACCAATCCATCATACCGAGAAACAATTGGAATACCTCCAAGACAGTGACCATTACATTCCAGACAACCAATTTTACTTTAAAGACAACGACTACCGCATCCAGACCGAGAAGATGATATCAGTGACAGCACCATTACATTCAGACTGCCTCAGATGACGTCTAAGACAACGAAAGTCACTTCCAGATAGTCAAGATTATATCAAAGGCAGAGACATTACGTCATCCAGACAGACATGATGACGCCAGAGATAGTGACCAGCACATGCAGGCAGTCAAGATGTCTTCAAAGACAGAGTTATTCCATCCAGCCAGGCAGGATGATGTCAGAGACACCGACCATCATCACATGCAGACAGTCAGACCATGTACGAGACATTGACCCTCACATGTAGGCTGTCAAAGTGACGCCTGAGACGCAGACTATGACAGCTGGACATTCAAGATGGCCCCAAAGACAGCGACTATCACATCCAGACAGTCAGGATCAGGTCAGTGATAATCGAGCAAAGACACCAGCCTTAGCCACGAATCTGTATCAGCAGACTGAGAGAAATCACAGCCATTTCCGAACTATGTCAAGTCATTCGTACCTTAATTGTTATTTTTCTTAAGCCTTTCAGTCCTAAGAAAGTAGGATTATCTCGGCTTTTTTAAAGAGGTTTTTGCTGAGAATTTTTGTGGATAGAAATTTGGAATTTGGAAATTTTGCCCGGACAGCGGCACGCAGCCTACTCT
>JBCEWB010088800.1:0-12548 GCA_039654565.1 Peronia peronii
ACACAAATCCTCTCCTTTTCGTTGAACTTCTGCATTTTGTTGTTGTTGTTATTTGTTTGTTTGTTTGCGCCCAGCACTGTCTCTCCTGTCCTTCTCCGCTATAATTTAACCCACGTATCTGTAGAGATATCGCTGAGTCAGTGCGAGTCAAATGAAGCTCATGTAGTATGCAAAGCTGACATTGTAAGTTGGAATACGATTGAGCTCCCGTACAACTCTGAAGAAATATGAACGAACAGGCTATTTAGTATAAACTATGGAGACATTGTCAACTGTCAGAACGAACTGGTTTCTTGACACCGCTGAGATAAATGCTTGAATAGGCATAGAGTCAGGACATGTATCTACATAATAATGTGCCGTTTTTGCTCACCAGTGGCTGGTGGCCAACTTTATGATGCAGTCGCTTTCCTCATGTCAGACAGAAGAGGGAGAGCTTATAGTAACTTAGATCTACGACACATGGGAGAAGGTGGAGGCATTTACGCTAAGCTTGAAAATGGTACATGCGAGGGAAAAAGTACATGTAATATGCTTGGGAAAGTGGACTTAGTGGAATGTGTATGCACAGCTGGTATTGATGGCTGTCCAGTCGTATCCATCTACGACATGAGCATAATGCATACGTAATGTTATCTCAGCTCTACTCTTTTGCTTTGTTGTTTTTTTTTCCTTTTCTAACCCACTCCTGTCGTTATACTTATAAATGTATTATGTATAGATGTGAAAGGGGGGGGGGGGGGGGGTACATTTCCTGTCCACTTTTGTGGAACCCTTCAAGATCGGCTATTTGCCCTTATTAAGTTTAAATTGTCTCTTTCCGTGTTTCAGAACTGATTCTGCTGTTACATAACTGACAGATTAAGGTATTCTTCACCCCGTCAGCGAAGTAAATACACGTGGTGTGATTGATTGCTGTGAGTGAGAGAGGATAGCTACGATTGAGGTGAACTCATCGATAAATACACGGATAACATATTGTCAATCGACAGGTGAACCAGGTGATAGTTATACTGGGAGGGAAATGTAGGACGCAGCTTGTATAACAAATTCAGTGATTTGTTGCATATCGCACGCTGCGCTGGATATGAACATTACCTTTTTCGTTCAGCTGAAGAAAACACATAGTTCAAATCCTGCTTCCTCCTGGAAGCTTCAGTGAGTCATAAATTGATGTTCACGCAATCACACACATCCATACATTTTACAACCACATTCACCGGCACATACACTCAAATGTGCACCCAGATACATGTAGGCGTGAACAAATGAACAAGAATCCAGCCATTGAAAGCACAGGAGTGCGTGCTATTTTAAGACGGGAAAAGAATTGGGTGGAACTATAAACAGCCGCATTTACTTCATTTACTGATTTAAATCTGTGGCTCCATTGAATCATGAACGCCATCTAGAAAGTCACATTAGCAAGTATAGTAAAGTCTTTGCAGTTCTGGGCCTGAGTACGCGGGATATCTGCTTACTCAAGCCGTGCGTCTGAGTACTGGTAGAGTCTATATCCGCCTTTTCTTTGCACCTATTAAACAAAAACTTCATTCACGTGGTTTTCATGGAGCTTCTTCGTGTCTCAGATTAGAATGAGCCTATGGCAGTATTCCAGATTCTCACATCTCAGCCATTACCTAAATGCACTGAAGAAAAACATGTATAGATCACTGGGGGCTCGCAGGTAGAGAAATAGTTAATGGCAAGAAAGTACCGACTACACGTACGCACAAAAAAGTCGAGACCGAGCGAACTCAAAGAGTCTCAGGGAAACTCGTTCAGCGATAACACCATTCGCCATCTTTCTTATCACACACAGCTTTGTATGTATGCTCCTGTGTGTTTCTGTGTGTGTGTGGTTCTGCAGACGCCTGTTACATAAAAAAAATATTATGTAACGAGCGTAAACTTTAGGAAAGCAACTTGTGATGTGAATGGCTCTATTGAAGTTGGGGGAATGGTTTACCTTGCTGTAAAGGAAAACGAGAAAACCTTTCTACCGTCAGCAGGCAAGAAGGAGACAGTGCTCAAGAAACTGATTTTCATTATATTAGATTGTGCAGTCCTTTTTGCCCCCCGGAGTGGCGTCGGAGTATTATTTCGGGTTCAGTAGTGAAATTTACGTAATTGTTAACCCCGTAGGACATTGTGACTTTTGCCGATTTTGTCTTGTCCTTTTCTTTCTGAACATAGATCTTCAGTTCTTCTTGCTACCCCTACCCCCACGTTGAACCACTGTTGTCATCCTCACAAGAACCAGAGTAGTAGTTACTGCCTTAGATTTAGATTATATGCGTAGACCAAACAGAAAAGGGACAGAGTAAGGCAAACGAGAAAGAAAGGAAGAACAGCAAGAAAAGAATGAAAGAAATAGAAAGAAAGAAGATGAAAACGTACAATGCGTTTCTTTTTCCTAAGCTGCATTGTACATTCTTCATTTCTGCTCCGTGATATACATTGTTGATATTTTTTTATCTTTACAAAGATCTCAGTTTGAATGAGAAGTGCAATTTTGCATTGTAAATTTGTCCCATTTTTCTTTGTTCTAAAGATTCGACCGCCTGTCCTATCTCAATCTGTATGCAGTTATGCAATTGAACATAGAGAAAATCATGAAGTGATGAGTTGCAAATTTGAACGATAGCATCGAGTGTAGAATTGACGATCCCGGTTTCAGTTGATCTTCAGTATCTTTTTGATCAGCAGTTCGCAGTCAGAATGGATTTTTCCAGCCATGAATATGCGACTGGAGTATGTTACATTGGATCGTGTTTTACATGTCGGCGCCATTTAATCTTTGCGGCTGAAACCTCCCACAAATAAGTTTAGGGTGTCTTTTATTTAGATGAAATGCTGTATCTAGCCCATTATTGTATTGCAACTGTATTAGAAGTTGACTTTATGTTATTGCCTTATTTTACAGGGACAAGTGCGTTTGCCCGGTCAAGGTAATCATTTTTATGTTTAGTCCGTAGGCCTACAACAAGCGAAGAGAGAGAGAGAGAGAGGAGAGACAGGGAAAGTGTGTGTATATGGGGATTGAGGGGGGGGGGGTGTTGAGAGAAATTGACTCTCTATAGTTGTGGCATGAAACATTTAATAATAATATTTAATACTGATGATAAGATATCGGGATCAGGAAAAGTAAAATAAAAAGATGTTAAAAAGTCACCGCAGAAGGAAATGGGTCATGACATCGTGTCAATCTGGCATTTTAGCAACAGATTTGAGATCCCACTGAGAGATGTTTAGCGGAGAATATGTAACTGGAACGGAAAAACGGAGATTTTTTTTTTGGGGGGGGGCGGAGCGGAAGAAAGCACGTACAAATTAAACGTTGAAGACAACAGATTGATTGCTATATAATTTAGGAGAATGTGGGCGGCACCTGCTACAGATCGTTGGTGCCGATATTGGCACATATAGCAGTAGCAGTAAACGAAGCAGAGTTTATTCCCAGCATTTTTGAGCAATGGAAAGGCAAATGGTCGGGACTGAGTGAAGTTTTGAGAAGAAAACTAGTTTTTTTACTGAATCCCCGATGTTACTGTATGGAGGAAACTAGACTGTGGAACATGGTTACTGTGTTTGTATTTCTTTTGCTAAACCAGTGAAGGAACAGGCAGCCCAAGGCTACTCTTATGGTGGCTACACTGACACACTTGAGCAGTTTTCGGCGAACACGGCGCACTAACAACACATGACAGACAAAATGCTCAGAATGATGTGGGCGTGTTGTTTTTATTGTTCCCCGCACAATCCGAACAGTCCCGGACGCGACGGAAAAGTGGGAGAATCTATCGCACATTCATATTTCGCTACGTCTGTGCTCAAGTGTGTAACGGTTGCTCAACGAAGCGCTCGCTGAAAATGGAATGGGAAAGAGAAACTTGTTTATCATTCATCGACGAGTATGAAAAATTCCCTGAATTATGGAATCCTAGGCGTGGGCTTTATTACAACAAGGGCCGATAACCTGAATGCTGGACTTTGATTACTAAGGTTCTGCCATTGATTTGCTTTTCATTTCTTTTTTTTCCATGTCTTGCTCTTTATTCGTGCGAACTTTCTGCTTCCTATGTGGAGAACTATAAAAACAACTAAAAAAAAGTACGTCCACACGTGAGGATTTGCTAGTGCGCCGTGATCGCCGAAAACTGCTTAATTGTGTGCCGGCTATTATGAAATAAGCATGGCCTGGTATATGACAGAAGAGTTTAAAGAAACAAAAAAGCGATTTAAAACCCAGTGATTATGGTCATAGTGCATGCGCCTCCAGCCCTCACACATGGAAAAGTTTAGCCAGTTCATCTTTCGATTTCCGCCAGTTCTTGATCAGGACGTAGCGCATTTTTATTATTATTATTATTATTGTTACTATTATTATTTTATATGTAGGCAGTCATTGAATTCTAGAAGTAGGATTGACTTGGCTCATATATAGCTTCTTCGCTGGAAGGAGAAAATAATGCGTCATACAAACTTTATCCCTGCCTTCCACGGTGCGTGCTGAGGATACGAAAAGCTATAGATAAGACAATATGAACGGAGATCTTATGGTTGTGCTCTATAGGAGTAAGCAGACAGGAAGAAAAGGAGAGGAAAGAAAAAAATGCGTTGTCGAAAGACAAATACGGTAATCCATAAATTCACGAATGCTGACAGCGCAAATATATCACTGCAGAATGTCATCAGAGATTTTGGAATATCTGTTGACAAAAGTATGAGATCAAACGTGTCTTCTCTTCTTCTTTTCTTGTTTTTTTTTCTCACACACACAGATACTCGTTTTTGTTCTTTATTTTAGTTCTATATCTATCTAATTTCATACAGTGGTTTACAAAAAAGTACAAATCCGGCGCTAGAGCAGAAGCTATTTTAGACAGGCAGAGCTACTCTATTGATCGCAAGCAATGAGATAATAATATATTATACAAATACATATACATGTGTGATGATTTGAGATTTGTATCATGAAATTATGACATAAAGAAAATGCAAGAGAAAGGTAGGAGAATTAGATGCAAAGGAGACTGGGCAAGAAAATTGCGGTTTTGATAACAGTGTTGGTGAAAATTTGCCTTCTGAACACATGCAACGCGCCTGCTCATTTGGGTTTTGAAAGAATGTGTAGTCCCATGGATAATATCATCGGCCAGATATTTCAGTTGCTATTTAATTTGGCAGAAAATCTGATCAGACTTGTTTGTTGTCACGGCCTCACAAGCCCAATGGACATTATTTTAAGATTGGCTTTACAAATACAATGAGCATCCAACATTTCAATGTAGTTTTTCAGTAAATGATTTAATGATTTTATTTATTTATTTATTTTTAGCTTGCTTTATAGGAGACTCTAATATTAGACTTATTTACAGATGTAGTTTTGTTTGCAAGCCAGCTAGAGCATGCAGGCAGATTAGAGCACACAGTATGGCTTCTGTGGCGTCCTTGTATCCGTAAGTGTAACTCAAGTTGAGAATTGGGTAGCGAAGTTTACATGTTGCGTTTTTTCTCCATCATAGAAATTTGTCGCTGACCTATATGTAACATTTCAAATATATGGTTTTGGTGAGATTTTGGCATCAGATACAAACACTTTTTCTTTTTTGTTCCAGAAGGACAGAAACGCTTACAGCAAAGTTCAATCTAAGACTATGAGTATACGTGTAGTAATCGATGAACTTTGGCTGGATATATAATTATTTAAATATATTACGGGGTGCATGTGTTGGGGACATAGTCGAATCGGATTTCTCGTGTGATATGAGTGTGTGTGTGTGTCGATTGATTTACTGATTGCGGACCCTATAGGTGCGTGGTAGTGACATTGCGGGCATCCTCGAGTTGGAATCTCACTGTAGTTTGAGACCGGCACATTCAGTCAGTCCGTCAGTCCAGCCGTTTGTCTGCCTGACCTGTCTACCAATTTGTCTATCTGTCTACATGCATGCTATCCTGGCACCAGACATAAATCATCATCAGTGAAAGAAAATAAAGGTACAATAATTACTCGCACATTGGTTTATAAATATAACTAATATGGCCTACATAATATGCGCTCTCGACAGCAGCTTGAAAGAATGCATCTAGGAAGGGGAATTAGAGGGGGGCAGGGGGAAAAGCAGGGAGAGGGGAAGGAGAGAGGAAAGGAGTGATTGATTCATTCATTGATCAGTGTCTATATGGAGATATTGATTCTTGGCCCCAGCTAGTATGGGTGTACACCAGCCTGTAGTAAACGGCATATATTGTAACCCAGCATGTGCACAGGCTTATAATTACGCTGGGTCTAGTGAGCTAATTGGAGTCGGAAAATCACGAGGCAAAGCTAGGAGTGAAAGGCATGGAATAATTACTGGAATAGGCAGTGAAGCTGTAACTACAGCGAGAATGACGAGGCACAATCCTTAGTCACAGTCATTGTTTTGAGAACATTCCAGGTACAATAGACCCTTGAAAACCAACGGTGAACTTTAGCATTTTCAGTCCTCGGGATCAAGTTACTTTTCAAGAGGGAAAAAAAAAAAGTGTCTTAATTTACTATACAAATGGAATTTCCTCAGAACTATCTTAGTGACTTCAAGACCAGATAATCAAAATTTCAAGGGTCGCAAAAGGGGAAAGCCCCGCACCTTCTACAACACGCACTCGTTGATGATACAAATCTGACGCTGCTGAGGTTTTACATTGGTTTCAGGAGAAGAGTGGAGTTGATGCACTTTGATGAACTAATCAATACGTACATGTTTGTGTAGCGACCATATATCTTTCAGGTGTGAACAGGCATTTATGATTCTTGAGAAGGTATAAAGACCATGAGGACGTCTCATTGGGGTTTGGATGAGAGATAACTGAATGAAGATCCAGTTAATGATACATAATTATTCTTACACTTGGCTTCAATACAGTGATCACCCGCATCTTCTCGAACTTTCGAGCCGACATTAGCATATTAGGACTGGATGCGGTTGTGTGGAAAAAAAAAAAAAAGCTGACGGATGTGAGTATGTGGGAAAAAAATTAAATAGAGATAGTATGAATTGAAAGGATTTGCACATGTTTACGATACAATCATTACCATTACATCACAGTTCAGCATTTTTTTTCCTTACTAAAAGCAATGGTTGCATGCATTACTTGGCAGAAGAACACAGATCTAAGTACATGAACTACATGCTCCCTTTCAGACATTGTCGCTTAATTCGGATTACTTGAGCTTTGCCAAGAGCTGGATGAGACAATGTTCTTTGTGGGGCGAAGAGAGAGAGAGAGAGAGAGAAACAGACAGACAAGCAGACAGAAAGAGGGAAAGAGAGTGTGTGTGTGTTCTTACAGAGATTGAGAGAAGCCGCTTAACAAAAGGATTCGGCGTCAATCGATCAAACAGGAAGACGTAGGTGAACGGAGAAAGTGCAGGCAGTGAAAGAGTGAGAAGTTGGGATTTATTACATGTATGACTGCAGTGCAAAGATTGAGCTGTATCGTCAGTCAGATTGATTAGAGAGTCCACGTTAATGTATGATCGCTGGCCGGTTTCAAGTGACAGATCAGATAATGCCGAATAAAGAACAAAGTTTTGCAATGAATTCATTGACCATTCATTTCATATACAGGTAATATATATATATTTTAACTGCGTGTATGTCATGTTGTTTCTCTCTCTGTTTCTCACATTAATTTTGCATTCAGAAGCCCACTCACCCGCTGACACAGAGAAACATCACCCACCAAAGTACAAACACCCGTAATAGCACATCCATGAACGGAAGAAGTTCATGATACCGGCGGACTCTTTTGGCATTTAGAGGTAGTCCTTCTATTAGGTGTCTGCTATGCCTATAATACTTCTCACAGATTTGGTACTTTATGTAGCTATTGTTAGCTGGGTGAGCCAGAGGTAGTGGGAAACATGAAGACTATGGTCTCACTTTTAGCATGTGCCAATGACGCACTCGCACCAACTTCTCCCGCCCCATTCCTCCAGTACTCGTCATTATCATGACTGTGCTATTATGGAGACATGCATACGAGAATGGTAATTCGTTGAGGGTGAAATAGAATGTCCACGCCTCCTCCTTGGTAATCAGCGGGAAAGTTCCAGTAATACTCTCAGGGTTGTTTTTAGCTGGAAGAAACAGTCCAATATTATGAGAAGTGTATATTTGACACACTTTCATGTAATAGATCTGTGCAGATGAGGAAGATGAGTACAGTATTTTGATGGAGGGGTTATGAACCGTTATGAGAGCAGTGGTGAAACAATATAAGATTAATATAGATGGAAATATCATATGCATTTTAATTTGGAGAGATTTAGAGAGGATGAATGGAAGAAAATTTACACTTGAACATAAATACCACTTTTAATTTGACTTTGTATTGTCATAAAGCCAAGAGTTTGTGATTTCTTTCTTTTTTCTTTCTTTCTTTCACTCTTTTTTTTTCTTACTCTTTCTTTCTTTCTTTTTTTTCTGTCTTCCTGTCTTTCTTTTTTTTAGTTTAAATTCTTTCGTTCAGTTTCGTTTTAAGTCGCTCTTTCCCTTGTTTGTTTCATGTTGTTTGCTTATTTGTTCCTTGTTTGTTTTTCCTCAAGTATATCTCTCTTTCTTTCTGTCATTTCCTTTGTTTATTTGTTTCCTTTGTTTGTTTTGTTTTCGTACAATTCATTTTTTCTTTCTTTGGATGAGTTGTGCTCCTGTAAAATGATAAAGTTGACAACGTGTGGATCTCCGCCAGTTTATGCCTCTCACAGAGAGAAATTGTTCTTTGTTTAGTTCTGTTAGTCTGAGATAGTTGGTCATTGTAATTGGTGGTATCGTCCAAGGAATATGAGGATGCACATTTTATCGCCTGTATTATGTAAGACATGTTTTTTGAAACAATGTTCATCAAGTTATAAGGAAGAACTATCGTCCTGGGAGTGAGACCGGGAAGGGTTGAATGTCAGCGTTGTGCTGGCCCACTATCCCAGACATAAACATAGCCATCAGCATTATCATAGCCAGCATCCGTAATATTCCCTGTCATAACTGACGATGAGTCTTCAGATTATGGGTGTATTGTCATAAATTAGATATGTTTTAATATCCATATTACTTTTATTTATAAATGCGACGGCCTTTTCTGAGCTGGTAGGAGTTTCAAAGGAACTGGTCGTTCAGCAAATCTAATGATCACACGAAAAAGTGATCCCAAGATAATATAATGGCGATTATACTTGTGAGTGGGTGGAAAATCAGTACTAATGTATTCCATTTGAGGAAACGAATTGGTGATTATGTGATATAAAAATACGAATATGTGCGAGTATATTATATAAATATGAGTAGGGAAAAATAATTAATCCGGAAAGGTACCTGTATTTATTTTTGTTGGCGTATTTTGTGATGGGTGTTTATGTATTAAGTTATTTGTATGTTATTTGTATGCCTAATAGCGACACGGGCAGTTTGCCCAGCAGTGGAAAATATTTTTGTGGAAGTGACAAGAGCCTGTTTCAGACAAAACTTAAAAAAGAACAAAAAAAAGAAAATCGAAGAACGAACAAACCTTAGCTACGCTTGTAATTATCCAAAATTCAAGTGAGTAAATAGGACTGGTTTAGTTTAAGGAAAACCTGTTTGTAAGATGAGAGGTTTACAAGCAAAGAAAACGAAGGATTGCATAGTATTTCTCCAAGAAAAACAGAATCGACACATTATTATCGTTTTTCACAGAAATGATCTCACTTTGAACATAAAAGTTAGCTATAGTAGTGGCTTGACTGTCACTGACACTCAGATCAAAATAATAATAATAAAGATAAAGTAATGCAGGCAGAGAATGGGGTTGTCCATTGTTCAGTCCTTATAACTGTAGGAGCATAGGGGTATTTTTCATGTTAGCGAGACGAAATTCCTAGAAAGAAAAGAACATAAGTTTTATTCTATTATTGGGGATGGTCTGTCAGAGAAAGGGAAGGAGGAACTTTATAATGATAATTATGTTAACTATGTGATGTACGGATATAGGCCTGTGTGGATACTGGTGCACGTTTCATATGTGCTAAAATGTGGTTGGTTTATGTATGTGTGCGTTATAAAGCCGTCCATGTGTGATGTGGGGACGTAAAAGAATGAAATAAAAGTAAGAGCTGTAGGATGAAAAGAAATGCTAGCTCTTGATAAAAATAAAAGACAAAAAGAAGTGGCGTTATTTTTATTTGTTGTCAGTGACATCCTGTCGACCCACCTTGGACGACTTGGCTCTGTGCAGACCGGACGGGATAGAACGAAGGAAGAATAGTACCTTACCTTGTACCTGAGTCAGATCAGAAAGCGCCGGAGAAAATAGGTCAGCGTGAGTACCACGTGGGTGGGAATGGTGCGGGTTCAGGTGTAAACAACAAATGATGACGTACGTTTGAAGAAGTGACTGCTGATCGGGAAAGTAAACACGATTAATAATAGTTTGGGCCGTAACTAATTGTGGGAGCACTTGTGCCCGTCATCCTATATCTACCACTGTTTGTTCCGGGTGTAATCATCTATCAGAATATTTTTCGATCATGGAAAGCTTATATTTCATGAAATTCAAAGCAGTTTAGTTATATTACCATCAAGGATGATGGTTTCAGCCACACATGCCACATCTATCCTTCTGTACAGGTTTGCAAGAGGTGAAATTTAATAACCATCACTGCCAGCAGGGAATGTATCGATTCTCTCCTGACAAACTTTAGGGTATGGAAGTTTCAAACAGCTAATTTGTTTTGTATGGAATGCTTAGAAATGAAATAATTGCACACTCTTTGAACATTCAGTTGACAGCATATGAGCTCATTATTATATCCATCCATTATAAGAGCCATCGTTGATTTGCGTCATCAGAAAATTGATCAATGATTCATTCAGTTGAGCTGTAGAGACTGGAATTGACAAGAGCAAACATGAAGTTTTAAGAAGTTTCTTGATACTTTGGTTGACCATTTGTATCTTCTCATTTTCCTCCGTTTATAATCATCCATTTTCATGTCAAGTTTTCGGCGGCCTTTTTTCCACTTCTCTCCATTAAAAACAACAACAAACAAAACCCTAGCTTTTCTGTCTTCCTGTCACTCACGTATATTGCTTCCCTCCTGAATCCGGCTTTTCTTTATTGATTTTTTTCTCACTGAGATATTTACGGCAAAATGTTCATACAAATGGGAATGTAATTTGCTGTCATTGTTGTTTTATATGCATATATTATTAATGTAGCTTTGATCATATTGCTGTTCTATCTCCTGCCCAAACCCTTTCTGTTTCTGGCTCCTTTTGCATACGAGGAAAGCCGCGAGCAAACAGATGAGTGTTCTTTTGGTTTATTGCGTTTATATGTTGGCAAGATAAGGCGATTGAAACTAATGGACCCTGTGTATGTGAGTACTTAATCATACCGTGTTGCTCTCTCTGTTTTCATTCATGACTTTGCCCCCCCTTCCCCTCCCTTTCCCTGTCCGTCAGATCCTGATTTTCTTCCCTCGATTATTGACTGATGATCTGTTGCTATGTTTGCTATAGAAACACCGGCCGGTGCTTTGGGAAGGGGGAGGGGGGGGAGGGAGGAGGAGTTGTTTTGTTTTGTTTTGTTTCTTTTGTGAAAATAAGAATTTTTTTTCTTATACGAATTGCTATTTACTGAATAATAGAGTGAAACAGTTTTTCGGCTCTCCTGTAAAATGTCATTTTACCGTCATTTTTAAAGAGTGTTATTGTCACTGAAGGTTTGATAGACTAACGCATGGTTTCAAGAGCGGTGGGCATTTTGCTGGAGCTCTGAACGTCTGTCTAATAGTTTTCTTCTCTCCCTCTTTCTTCTTCCCTCCCTCTTTCTTCTTCCCTTCCTCTTTCTTCTTCCCTCTTTCTTCTTAACCTTGAACTCCGCCCTTTGATGAGTTCGGAACGTTTCCCAAGTAACAGGACCTGGCGGAGCTCATCCTTCACCAGGCAGGTTTCAGGTTGTCGTTGTATATGTATTTCTGTATAGCGGGGTGCGCTGTTATAAATAAAATATTTTAACTTCTATTTATAATTTTCTCACCGTAACAAATATACGGTATCTTAGCGTTTTACACTAGAGAGGATTGATAACACTATGGGGGAGGTTTATAAAGGTTTAAAATGCATGGAAATAACAAAATAAATATAGCATCCCTGCTTCGCGGATTTTCACTTATGGCAGGCAGTCCTGCACGCTAACACCCTGTGATAAACCAGGGAATACTGCACATACAGCATATGGTGTACCCGAGCTATCTAGACATTGGCCAGGCTTGACTTGGGTGATAGACAAGTCTTTTCTGTCTAGTATAATCTGCATTAAATGATGTGAGTGGACTGTGTCTCAAAATACTCATGTGAAGATCGGTACAGTGGTGTATTAACTAGATGGAATTAGACAATAATAATAATAGAGAGCATTTATATAGCACTTATCCCAGTTCTATACAGGCTCTAAGCGCTTTACAATCTATTATTACCCCGACAGACCCAAAGGGAACACTCATAAACGTTCTCAGCTTC
>JBCEWB010088822.1:0-12547 GCA_039654565.1 Peronia peronii
GTACTGTTATGTGGAACTTTGAAAGGCTCATATCTCAAAACTCGAAAAATGGAGATAGAACAAGATAGCACTGAGGTTGCGATATGGTAGCGAGCCGTGCAGTCACGTGGTTCTTCAATCAGGGGAGGTAATTCCGTAAGTAAACTTGCATCCAAGGGTTGCGTCCCTTGTTTTAATTTAACCTCTTCGGATATAACAAAATAGCGATAGAACGAAATAATTTCCATTCCCCGCAAATTTCGTTGTAACCGTGTTAGAGTGTGCCTGTATACAAAATTATCAGTTAAATCTATATACACCTATACTCTGTTGCATCAGCTTTTCAAATCCTTTAATATGTTATAATTATGTTTTGATTGTTTGAAGAAATGACCACATTCCTAATCTATATGTAATTTGACTTCAAGCCTCACTCACTGATCAGCACAGTGACATGTACAGCTCATAGCCTGAGGGCCTAGGTCAAATTACCCATTAATTAAGTGCTCCACTTGGAACTGCCGTGAATCATGCAAACTGACATTTTAAATTACTGACTGAATTTTTAATCTGTTTTTGAACAGCTTATATTTTGTCACTTTGTCGCAAAACTAAACACTATTCTAGGATCTACTGCCAAAACATATAATTTGATTTTTTGTCTTATGTACCCAGTTTTTATTTTTCTTTCTTGCTCTGATTAAAAATCATTTAAGTTTAAAAAATTTGTGGTCCCATATTGCTTTTTTTTTTTTTTTAATCTCTCATTTCATCAAGCAGGTTTCTTGATGTTTGTTTACATTGATACTTTACTTTGTTGTTTGACAGTCTTGGTCTTAGTATTTAAGGATATTCTTTTCAGGATGATAGGGTAGAGAAAGCATTAGTATGTGGATAGTCAAACACATACATGTACAAGACATATGTTCCACATCCTTGTGTCAAATTAGACCATACAAAAATCAACTCTTGACTACATATTTAATTTGATGCAGTCATCAAAGCTTTCTCATTCAGTCCTTCCAGCGATGTCAAAATTTCAATCTTTCAAGGGTTGAGAAACAAAAGATGATGTAGCCCAAAGGTTTTCGTTACTGTCCAGTAACAAAATTTCACAACATTCATATGAATAGGTCTTCCATTGTAATCATTTATTTCATTCTCTTACACAAATGTTGATTATTCCTACTTTTTCGTAGGACTGGCAAGACAGTTTTATGGAAGTTTGGATGAATGCAGGCCTTGATGCTGTGATTTGTCCAGTGTTTCCTAGTCCTGCTGTTAGGAGAGAAATTGGACCTCGAATTACAGGTAAAGTGTTTTATCATTTATCAGGATATTCATCCAAGAGTATTAAAATACCCTCCAAATAGCTAAACTCCGTTGGCCCATATGACATATTACATGATTACATGACCAAAGAGAATGAAAGAAATTCGCAGTCCCTACAAGTATACTTATATTTATCTCACCTAAATAGCAGCATATATAGTCACATTGTTTTTGTTCATGAGATTATGTTGTGATATTATTTGTTGAATAATCAGAAACAGCAAGGGAGAAATATAGATAAGCCTACATAATTTTTAATGAAGAAATGAAAGGTTGAGGCTGATTTGTGTTGTGCTAGCAGTGCTATAGCTTCTTGTGCATCTTTCACTTTACATTTTCAGCTTGTGGGCTGTATTGCCAGATATACAACTCATTGAACTATCCATCTGGGGTAGTGCCTGTCACAAAAGTAACCCAAGAGGACCTGGACAAATCTTTTGATTTAAATGAATTCTCACCACAATCATCTTTAGAAAAACTTCTACTGGAGGTAATAATAAGCACCTAAGTTGAAAGACAAAGTTTATTACTCGATTTACCTTTCTGCGCTGTATTTTAAAATGGGTTTTGAAAGTTTTTGTTTATCTTAGCAAGTGGAATTATTGCCTATTTTCCACAACACAGTTTTAAATTAATTTTTTTATTTTCATTGAATTCAAAACGCCTTTATACATATACAGTCAAATCTGCTTAAATCGAATTTGCCGGGACCATCCTAATGGGTTCGATTTATGGGAGTTCGTCCTCCAGTTTTTTTAACAAGGGAAACAACTCTTGAATGACCTATGGGGCAAAAAAAGAAGAGGAGGCTGCCGTTTTTTCTACATGTTCCCAATTTTTTAATATCAGTGTATTTGGGGAATGCCATACTTTTCAGCTATGGCCTTCTTGGACATCGCGCCTCTATTTCCTGCAGCATTTCATTTTCTCTTCAATGGGTTAGAGGAAGCCATCACGTAGATCTAGTCTATAAAATAAAGCTAGTCAGCCGCAGGCGAAAGAGTGAGCATGACTTAAAAACTGACTAGACCTATACAGTAGACCGTCACAGTGCTAGAACTAAGAAGACAGTGATTGTAACACAGGCGCAACTCCCAGGGTTGTCTACACACAAAGTATTGTAATAGTACCGTACACGTACATGTTTGACCGTGTCTGCCTGTACAGTAACTTAGTGTAAGGCTTGGCGAGGATGCTTAATTGTCGATCAATTGCTCGGCATCGCTGCTCCTCAGAGGCCTACGTTGCCTCTTCCCCCTCCCCCTCCAAACACATTGGCCTACCTAACGCCACGGCATGGGACACATTCACAATACATGTTGACTCTAACACGGTTAAAACGAAATTTGCAGGGAATTTCGTTCTATCGCTGTTTTGCTGTATCTGAAGAGGGTAAATTGAAACAGGGATGCAAGTTTATTTATCGAATTACCTCCCCTGATTGAAGAACCATCGCTACCTTATGTCTTAAGGCTACTTCATTTTCATTTTTGTTGTTGTTGTAGGTATACATACATATAAAAATGTGTGGTTATGCAGCTGTTATGTCTTTTGTTGTGGTTGGTCTGCTTTTTTTAATTCTTCAAGATGTAGACAAAGTGGAGTTTGGAATGGCATACTTTCTGCGGATATCCGACTTTTTCAGTAAACCTTCATCAGCTTCACAAATCAGTGTCCTTTTGAACTCTACCGATAAACCTGTACTCCTACATTTTAATATGTTTAGTTTCGATGAATTCATCATTGATTGCCATCCTAGGTCTAAAATAGCTTTATAGTCAAATTGAAGCTCACAATTTTCAAAATGAAACTAGAGGATACCTATTGACTTCTCAAAACTGGCTTTCAAGAAACACTGACAAGCACAACTGGTTTGACTGACCGAATGCCACAAGTGGAAGTGTGTATAGTGTATGATTGAAAAGACAAAGGCCAAGCCATCTTCTGATACGGTTTATGATATACTGAGCCTTTCAGCCTCCTAGGAGGTGGTTATCTGAGCTGAATCCTCTGATACCGTGGTTGTGTGGCTATAAATAACCACGAAATTGAAATAACCTCACACATGCATGTAATAGGTGACACCCTCTCACGGTACATCATACTCGATTGGGGCCATGAGCGACAGGTGAGATGTGAAACGGGGGACGGTAGGTGCATGATTTCTACACGCTTGCACCTCAGGCCTTACCCTTCTTGTTTCATGCCGCTGGGCAGTACAGCACATTGCGGGGGGCGGTACTTGACACGCTCACGGACAGTTTCTTTGTCGGAGCTTGTTGTGTCATACTGCTGGGCAGTACAGCACATTGCAGGTACCGGTAGGCCTACTTGACGCTCTCAGAGATGATTTGTTTGTCGGAGGGAACTGGTCCGATACCTGAGCTTGGTTGAATGAAAAGTGGGATCGGGGACATGAAAACAGTTCGTTATAAGCGTAGTTTTCGTATCAGCCCATTGTTTCATTTCTTTGTAAGCATAAGAAATTGGCCGAGTCTGTTTACACGACAAATCTGAGTCACTTGATGGGATACACTACCGCAGGTGGATAGAATGTGTGAAGAGAACGTAAGATTATGCTTCCGGGGATGGGAGGGGGGGGCATGACCGATAGATGAGGGATATGGCTGGTTTGCGGTGGAAGGGAGGGGCTGATGGGCTTGGCATCTGTCTCTCGGCGAAAAACTTACATCATGGGTTCAGGTCCAGCCGGTGGGTGGCAAAGATGAGACCCTGCGGTTTTTTTTTTTTGTTGATCAGTGAATCAAGGACCCTATGGCTTGTAGTAAGGGTATGGAAGCCCAACATTTAGTCATCTTGGAAAAGATACATTACTCACAATAAAGAATCTTAATGTCTGATTTACTGTGTGAGTGCATGCGTGCTAATAATAACGAAGTGTGGTGTGACTGTGTAAGTGTATGCACGCGTGAATATGTGTAGTCAGCGTATTTGAGGAAATATTACGCTCTCTGTGCATTTCAAGATATAATTCATGGTTAGTTTTCATACAACATACATGACTTTTTTCCGTTTTTTTTTTTTTTTTTACTTTGAGGGTTGGTGTCATGAGCAGTTTGTGTGGTAAAGCTGTGCATCAGGGGGTAGTCTGGGCCATTTGGCTTGTAAAATGTATCATACATGTGCTGTTAACAGCAGGTAACAGCGTTGACTCCTGTCATTTTTATTCAGCAGTCTCATATCTCCTAAAAAATTATATGGTCTACATGAATATACCACAGACAAAACTTAAAATTCGCTGCGGAAGGTAACATTTTTTTCTTCTGTTAAGTACGGTTGTCTTCATGACCTTGTCATGAAATGATGGGCTCTTTTGCACAACACTGTGAACTCTTAATCTTTTAAGTCATTAAAACAGGCATATGAATTAAGAAAATTGTCACTGAAGTGCTGCCCGGTGAACTAAAGAACTCTATATTAAAATCAGTTTTAGCGCAGCACTAACATTATTCACACACAAAAAAAGTAAATAAGTAAATTAATTAAATAAAAGTCATACAACAGGTCATGCATGCGGGTTATGAATCCAAAATTAAAGCATGTGCCTTTAATAAGTAATTTTGTATCTTTTGTTTCTGAAACTAAAACGAATGAATAAAAGCGAAGTTAGTCTTGACATTAGTCAATCTCTTACCCGCTCGGTCTCAGATCAATGTTTTCGTACATGTATTTGTGTATTACGTGTAGGTGTGACTAGTGTAAGAGAGAAAGAAAGAGGCAGACTGTGTGTATGTGTGTCTGTGTTGTGTGTGGGTGAAATGCATTAGGGATACCCTGCTGTTGAAAAAAAACAACAAAAAAAAACTCATAGATTCTTGGAACGAGACATAAATCGCCATGAGGTTGAGATTCATGATTCAGTTCTTCATGCGTCGAGTCCAACGGAAAAGTCACGAGCGCTGTCTCCACGTGTCGGCAAACAAAGAAAATCCTTTCCCCATTTTATTACACATCTAGCGCCGTGTTTCCTTGAAGTAAACAATCTGACGTTAAATTACGTCATGATTGCTCGCATCGCACAGGGCAGTTGGCCTTTCCCAGTGTTGTATGTAAGTGTTCAAGATAGACCCAGTCATGTAAGTAGCCACTACCTAAGAAATTACATAGCAAAAAAACTGTTCCCAAAGATTCTTTCTTAATAACACAAGTTTCGTTTTAAGCGTTTTCTTAATAACTGTGTTAGAGTGTATAAAAATTAGTTGCCTAATCCTTCTCGCCCCATCCACAACGCTGTCTCCTTTGTTTTCCACGTTGGGTGGGAACCACGTGGAGAGAACAAAAGTCGATTTTTACCTTTGTAGCGGCGCTGACTGCTTCAATTTAAAGGAAACTCACGGTGATAGCTTCGAATTATGCGAGAGGCATTTAATGGGCACAAAGAGGAAAAAAAAAATCTGTTGTTTCGTTTTTATTCGAATTATCAGAAATTTGGATTATCAAAATTCGGTTTGAGTGGACTCGACTGTATTTATATTAATATAAATTGCCAGCTACTGTTTTTTTTGTTTTCTCTTTCCTGCATTTCAGTATTGGTGTCAACTTTCAAAGATATTGATGAGAATAAAAATAAGGTGTTTTTGACATTAACATGGTATCTTGATGTTGTCATATTTCCTGAGAGATTAGATCAGTAAATTTCTTGAAAAGGAAATGAAATCACCAGATAACAGTTCAACTTTGGATTATCTAAAAATCTCAAAATGAACGGTATTTATTGACACTGAGATTGTAAGAAGAAGAAATTCAAGCTTGTTTTTCAGATTTGAAAATACATTGATAAAATACGTGAAACATTATCTCTATTCACAGAAACAGATTTTATGAACTTTTGAACTTGAATGATCTAGAATCCTATTTTTCCCTCAGAGTTCAAAGAATTCCAAAGGCCTGTCTGTCGGAGTTCAGTGTGTGTCTTTACCATTCCAAGAAGAGATTTGTCTGAGAGTCATGAAGGACATTTTACATGGATTAGGGAATTAAATCTTAAAACTGCATTAGAACTCTTTGTGTGAGAATAGAGTAGCCATACCTGCACATGAAGCAGAGGATTGCAAAGTCTTTGTAGCAGTATTTGTATTTATGTGCTATTGATACAAATATTCATGAACATGAAGTAGTCAAATTGTTTTACATAGAATATGAAATCCAATGTTTTCAAATTTGCTCTGATGAATGCTCACTTTTGTTTTTTTGTTTTTGGAAAAAGAGACTGTTATATCAGTAAAAAAAGAAAGTTAATGAATTTGACCTTCTTGCCTTGGTAATTTCAGGGCCATTTGAAACATGGCTGTTTAAATTTTAGTTGATTGCATCAGTAGGTCTAAGACAGATGAACTGTTTGAAGATAAGCTGCAGCTATCCATCATCTTGCACTGATAAATAGAAGCATTAAAAGTTTCTTTTACTGATATTTTTATCAGATGTTATTTTTCAAAAGATTTGTATCTTGAAAAATACCTGTAGCAAAATGCTTCAAATTGTCTTTAAGACCCATGGCCAGAAGGTTAGAATTTCTACCGTAAGATGTTACAATGTTTTTTGTTTTTTTTAGCATTTAACACATTATATATTGTGGTCAGATCATTTTGACTGCTGAATTGTTTTGCTATCATACAACTTGTCAAAATTTTGCAATGTTTATATGCACATCTACAGTGGAATACGGATGAGTCAGTGGGAGAGTAAAAATAAGATTAACTCATCCGTAGTTCGACTCATCTATTTCTCACTAAACACTACAAAACTGAAAATAGGCATTACTTATTTGGAGTGACCTTTTGTCAGGCATTATAATGGTTACTTCCCCTTGTGCATTCTTTCATCGAGCATTAAATTTGATCTCTTCCATTCATTTTCAGTGAGATCTACCTGGGTTTTGGTTAAATTTTAACTTATTATCGATACCCGTTATCATTGGCCATTTAAGTTTCACTGTCATGTAAACTTGCAATGTCCACCGCTCCCATCCCTGCCTTCTGAACATTCCAACTCAACACGATCACCACATGCGCACGCACTTCGTGGCCCTTCAGTACTCCTCCCCACCACTTCATGGTGTAAAAACACTGTACATGTATTACGTTCTGTACTATTACTAGGCCTGTTTCAAGATGATAACATGTGATATGAATCTATCTGTGGGCGGGGCAGGGAGGGTGCAGTGCCTTCCTGTTCTCATCTCCACCCCAATAGCTTAGTGAAATTCGAAAGCGTAACAAGGTCTAATTGGCCAGACTGCGAGCTTTACAATAAGAGAACGGGAGAGGATTTTTTTTTTACATTTCCTTGCTACCCACTAGTTCGGGGAGCAAATTTGCTGCTATGAGAAGAACAAAGGCCGGTTCCTGAGGGTCTGCTCAGGGCACTGCCCACCTGTGAATCGCAGTACGATTGGAGAATTCCCCACATCAAAGATGATCGTCGACACTACGTTTCCTACCCTCTTACATACGAATTTGCATCACACTTTTGTAGCTGGGAGGGGGTGTGCGGTGTGAGCTCGAAGCATCAGCGGCTAGAAGGGGGAGATTGTGGGTGAGGTGTGAAAAGGAGGAGGAGACAATGGCTGATTGGCCTCTGATCATATAGTCTGAGGGAGGGTTTAATCCTGTTTAGTGAATCAGTTTGACAGCTGTGATTAACCTATAGTCGTGCTATCGTGTGATGGGAGGAGCAAAAATGTATTGAGATGAAGTGCCGCGCAAGCTGAGATTAGTTACATGGACTCAAGCTTTGCTTTTTCCTTTGATCTTTTAAGGGCAGGGACAGGAGAAAAAGATAGACTCATTAGTAAATACAGATGAGTCGACATCAATTCATCAGTATGAATTTTAGTAAAGTAAAGAAGTGCTGGGACCGGCTCCATGAAAAAAAATCAACTCTTCTGAAAGTCGACTCGTCAGGATTCGACTCGTGTGTATCGATTGTATATGTCAGTTCGAATATATATCAGATATGATATCATTTAATACAAGAAGAAACCACATTTTTTTGTATATACCAACATATATTTATTACCATAAATTCAAAAATAAATAATAAATTTAGAAGAGGAAGAAGATTTGAAACTGAAAGAGCAAAGTGGTCAAGAAATAGAAAGACAAAAAAGAACAACACAAAAAGAACATTCTGTTTAAGTGATAATGATTGTGGTTTTTCATAGCAAATTCAGTGTCAGCGGGCTTAGTTTTTTAGCATTCTGCAAATAAATGCTGTCTGAAACAATTTTCATAAATAGTCATAGCTTTCTGCTTTCCATAATCCAGAATTCTCCATAGGTTCATCTGAAAGCTTCATTTACTGAGCTGTACTAACTTCATAGAGTTTGAAAGCATACTGACAATGAACATAAAAATGTTGGTTGAAGTATAAGGAAAGACACTTCTAAAACAGACTTTGAAAATAGCTGGTGCTGGAACACAGAGGGAGAGGAACCTGGGTACATGGAAAAAACCTGGACACAATTTACCAGTATTTGGGTTCCAGTCGTCTTGCTATCAGCAATCGGATATATATACTTAATTTATCTCACCAACATCATGCTCTCAGTAAACTTAACAATCCAGAAATCAAGACCGTTTCAACAGAAGACCTTAGACCTTTTGGCTTAGGAATAATTGTTTCAGTGAACTTCAAAGTGATTACAATGACAAGTACATGTACTTTATGAAGGGCATGGTGTGTACCTTCTCCCAGATGCACAGCAAAAATGATCTCTAGGATAATACTTCAGTGCTCTTAAACAAAGAGTGAGAAGTTCAAACCTGGTATTTCAGAGATCACTGTTGGTAATACGTTTGTTTGTTTGTTTGTGTGTATGTGTGTTGTTTTTTTTTTAGAATTGATTAGAATCTTGTCAAATGTTTTATATTTGTGAGTGCATTTTATCTCTGATCATAGAAGAATATGTGATCAGCAAAAATATTTGAAGATGTTTCATTAGTCTTGGCATTTATCATAGTGTTACTTGTCTGATAGAACCTCATAACTTCTATGACCTAAAATATTTGAAAAAAAAACTGCTTGCGCCTTGTATCTTCTTATCATTATGAGGTTTTATTTTATTTAAAAAGAAGACTTTAAAGCAGTTGTTCAACTGGCATGTGTATTTCTTTGTGTGCTACAGATTAGGCCAAAAAAATGAAAAGGGTATAATTCTGAAGTTAACAGGTTTTATCAGAAAAGTAACGATAAATGAGATGGCCAAATCACCAAAGACATCAGTTTTCAGCAAGGTTTATCTTGACCAGTTGTCTTGACATAGTTTTGTTTATAAATTTAACCCAGTGAAATTTGGCACAGTTATTTCTTTATTATTCTTGTTGTTCTGTAAATCGAGTCACTGCATCTTGATTTCTTCCTTATTTTGCATTATTTATACAATATTCAATATTCTAGTATTTTCAAGTTTAGAGAAAGATTCAAGCTTTAATTATGCATGTCACATGACAGCAAGACATGCAGGGCATGTTGCTGTGAAAAGATGCAGACTTGTATATTTTAAATAAGCTCTTTAGGCTGTATCTTTACAAACAACACATTGCTTCATATAGTTTTCGGATTCTTTTTTTTTTTTCCTTAATTTTTCTTTCATATACCATACTTTATTGTTTTTGCTGATACATGTTATCTTTTGAGTGTGAGATTAAACATTTTCTGCAAATAAAATTATTCAACACTTCCATAGATCCCAGCATCACCTGGCATTCATTATCCAATGGAAAAACCAATTCATGAGTAGTTTCACTGATTTATCTGCTGTTGCTTTATATTTTAAAACAATTGCAAAAATATACCTCAGTATTCCAGATAGCATTACAGGTAATTCCTTAATAGCAGCACTTGTAAGGCCAGAATATGTTACCCAGTATAATACCCAAGCTATTATGATAAGGGACCCATCGCAACTGTTTTCTCGCTAACTGTACGCTTCTTATATTCTATGATTTTCTTTCATTGTATATCAGAGATTGATTCAAACATAAATGTAGAACTGTGAAGCAGAAACATTTTTTTTTTAAACATCAGTTACATACATAACATACACAATAACTCAAATCCACAAAACCACTTCAACAAGTTTGCATTATCAGTAATTTTCAGTATGAATTTTGTTTCATGATACAAGATCTAGATTTAAATGTTTGTACACGTACCATCATGTGGTATGTACATTATATCCATTCAATAACTGGTGATAGGCATACCTTGTATCATGGATTGAAAGAGAGAGAGAGAAAACTCATTCTAAATCAAAATTTGAAAGACAAATTTGAACATATAATTTATGGTGGTACAGGATATAATACATGTATAATAAATTTAATGACAGTTAACATCTTGCCACAATTTGTCTGTCTGGATGAGCAATTACATGTGCTTTCACAGAGAGCTTTCGTAAACCAAAACTTTGCTGTCTTCACCCATAAAGATATACAGTTCGGAGGAAAAAAAAGGACTGAGGGATAAAGGGGAATGGTGGGAGAGATTAAGGGAGCAGGAAGGAGATTAGCACCTCTAAATCATCTTTTACAGACGATTTCTCATGATCAACCTTGAATAAAGCTAATTTGTATTCCAGGAATAGAAATCTAGGGTCATGCCACCATTTTTGTAACAAAGAGGCTTCTCATTTGGGTGCTGTCAAATAATTGAGACATTGTGAGAGGGAAAATACTTGCTATAATGTCCAATAATGAAGCTTGTCTCTTTTTTTTTCCCGTAAGGACCTACAAAATCCTGTTTTGAACAAAACTGAGGTTCAGGCAGGTTTAAGTTAAAAGGACGTTTGTTAAAGGATAGGCCTACACTAAAAACTAGAAATATTGCTGATTATTTGCCAAACTCCTATAAGAACAAAGTTCAGACTTTGTTATGGGTTTGAATTATAAGAAATTCAAATTTTACGCTTTCAGAATAATATATGGATTCTTCTCCATATCTTACATATACATGTATATAGAATGTTAAGGTGTGAGAGATAGGAAAAGTGTGAGAATGACATATAATGATACCCCAACCAGTGATCTACTTACTGATGACATCACAAGTCACTCTTACACTTTACCATGTGATCATTCTCTACGTGTGTGGATGGGATGATCCAGAAGTAATGGGATATATATTGAGATGCAACATGGTGAAATCAGGCTCTCGTCAAATTTTGAGCATTTGGAGTTGCTGATTTCACTGTGAAGATTATTCATTTCTCTTTGCTGTATGTGAAAGAATGTTTGTCCTATTTAAGTAGAACTCAGGCAGTTGAAAATGATGAGGTGTCTGCAGCTGAATATAGTGAGAAAATGGCAGATCACTTTTGTTAATCCTTATTAAATTATTAGGCCATGCCACTAAATTACAATTTTTGGGCTTTTACTCAATCTATTTCAGCAAATGTAACCCGGAAATGGATTTTTAGATTGAAAGAGAAGGGTTCTGTGAAAAAAATGCATTAAAAATTCCTTCATTGTTGAAAAACATGATTTCTCCGGCTGCCTCAGTTCGGTGAGCGCCTGATTTCATTGTGTCGTGTCTCGTGTACAGACTTTATTTATAATGTCCTATTGCTGCATATGTATTGCACAACTGCAAGCCAATTTTTTTTAACGTGAAAAGATGCTCAGCCATCCCTTCTTACCATTTTAATTTAGATTGTTTTCTCTCTGTTTTATTTTACCCAGCAAACGAATTTTCCACATGAGAAAAGTAAACACAGATCCAATGTCATATTTCTTTATGGTAACTCCCTTCTCATCCAGCTTAAAATAATCTCCGTCTGGGCTGTCTTGAGAATTGTTGTTTGGCAAAAGGATAATCAGCATCCTTGTTCTTTTACATTAAATTGCATACAATTATTCCATGTGAAACAAATATAGAAAACAATAGGTTTCCAAACTTTTATTGTTTTGGATTTTCCATAAAATAAATCTGCAAAATTAATTAAAACAAAACAAAGAAGTAAAAATCCTATAGTACGACCGCGTTTTGTTACAACTGACCGGTCGTAGGTTGATCTAGTCGTAAGTCGGTCTATGTTAAATTACTGTAAGTGTATTAATTATGCTGTGTAATGATATTGTAATCACCATGAAGTCATATTTTATCGGAAGAGGCTAGGTAGACCCCCGTGGGACAAGGAGGCTAGGTTTGTTTGTTTTTCTTAAGCCTTTCAATCCAAAGAAAGTAGGATTATCTCGGCTTTTAGAAGTTGCCAATT